>JAEIFU010000557.1:0-119105 GCA_018904235.1 Lordiphosa stackelbergi
TTCGTGTTTTGTTAAGAGATTTAGCAAAATTCACCACCCAAACAATTTTGACAAACAAAACTAATTTTGGAACTATATACGAAATTATTTTTCTGATAGGTTCTGATAAGTTGCATAAAATGAATAAATTATTTAATTAGTTTAAACATTGAAATTTGCGTTTCAATAATTCTTAGGAAAAACAACCAAAGTCTTAGCAATTGTGGCGCCATCTGGTTGGCAGCCAGCGCATTAAAGGCTGGCAAGTTATACCTCATGTTTGGCGCCAACAAATATTTAAATTTTTAATTTCATTTATGAAGAATATGAATTAAATTTGAACTATAATTTAAAAATGCATCATAAAACATTTATCACAATCAAAAATTTGCAGCCCTGTTTTTAGCGATGTAACTTTAATTGAAACAGTTTCTAGATTTTCAAATAAGAAAATAAAATCTCTTCAAATTCTGGGACACCGGCGGATTTTTCGAGCGATTTGCAAACCAACCGAGGTCAAAATCTCTAGAGATTTCTGTGACACCCCCGATAGACAGTGGTTTCCAGAGAAGATAGAAAATATGTCGAGTCTCCGAGGTATAGTCCTAGAAAGGTAGCGCACTCGGTGGGGTACGTTCAGAGGTCTTCTGGAGTGAGTTGTGTGGATGTGTTGAGGCAATCAAGCGGATGACGGGTGTCATACTTTTTTCCTTACTTCCTATACAGTAAATGCACTCATCTACTACCTCTGGGTTTCTTTTAAGTAGGTAGTTATTTAGGAAACATTTTGCATTTTGTTGTTGTAGCGGCTTTCGTTTTTCGGGTTGTGTGTTTAGGCAGTTGAACAGATGGTGTGTATTGTGCGGGCTTCCTTTACAGTCAGGGCATTCATCATCTGCTACCTTAAGGTTTATTCTGGAGTGGTAGCTGTTGAGGAAGCATGAGTACTTTGATCTGAGCTAGACAAGAGTCTTGCGCGTGGTTCTGGGCAGCTGTTTCACCGTATCGCTAATGGGTGGTGGGCGACCACCAAGCATGACGTTGTTCTTGAGCCCCTTGATTGTAGCTTCAAGTGTCTATCTGGGGATTTTTTCCCTCAGAGCTTCAGATACTGACAGGTTGGTGGCGTGATTTGTCATCTGTCGAGTTTCAGGCATGAAAATGCGGACATCTTGTCTGCTAGTAAGTAAGGGAAAAGGGACTTGGAGCTAACAGTGGTTCGCATGCTCCTCCACCAGCATGCTGCAGTGGGCTTTCACTCCCAGTATTTGGACTTCCTCGTGGAAATGGTCCTCTTGGGTCATGGAGTGACATCCGGTGACCGTTCTGAGAGCAACGTTTTGAGCCTTTTACAGGTTTCCCTATTCCGTCTCGCTAAAGGCTGGTGACCAGGCTGGGGCTGCATAATGGGCAAGAGTTCTTCCTTTGACCTTGTAGGTGATAAGCAGAGTCTCCTTTTCTTTTCCCCAAGAGCTTCCTGAGATGGCCTTAAGTGCCCGATTCCTTGCATTTTGTTGTTGCGCCATCTGCTTGTGCGCCAAGCCGACGCCACACTGCATGCATTTGTGCTTGTAACTGAATTCGCAGCGAAACAATTGCTCCAAAATCCAGAATATCCATTCGCAAGCTCGTACATTGGGCGCATGGTGTAAAATCAAATCTAAACAAATATTTTTAAGCATCTACATATAAAACTCAGGGCAGTTGAACGTTTCAAAAGCTTTAAGGTTTGGTTTCGTCCCCGAAAGCAAAACAAAATACAAAATGAGATTGAAATGTAATACTTGGCAATATCCTTTAATCCTAAGTCAGCGGGCTTATTGCAACTAATTTTAGTCATATAAAGCTCTGATTGTAGTCCAAATAAAAAGGAAAACATTTTCAGTTTTCGGAAAGACCACCCCATAGTTAGGAAAAGTCTTAAGCGGGTTCAAGGACAATCCATATTTACATAAAACCCGTCAAAGCACTAAAGAAAGTTTGATCCGAGATAAACAACGATTTCGTACGGAACATGAACCAATTTATCTATTCCCGACCTTTGCCCCAGGAGAAAACTCTTAATTCGATTTCGAATATAATTTTTGTTATCCATTGAATGCGAATTCTAAACTCTATCAGATAAAATTTTCGAGGCATTAAATGTATCCTGATCAAAGATAATCTCCGGAAGAAAACTGGTAATTCTCTCACCAGATAGATGAACCGTAGACATGGTGGAAGCTTGCTTAGCAAGAAATTGTATCAGTTTTTAAAAGAATATCTTATATCTTCGGGAACTGATAAGGGAGATAGTTTCATCACACAAGCAGCATGAAATTAAACCAACTTGCTCGGGAAAATTTCGAATTATACCCAGTGCTTGCTTTGAGTAAAGTCTAAAAGGAATGCCTAAGGTTTCTCCAAAATTTCTTCATCTTCTGCCGTTGTTTATCAAGCATTATACTATCAGTAATGATTTTATAAAATTTAGTTGTCTTGCTGGTTGGTGGTTGTCTTGATCCCCTCTGAAGGGCATACAAGGTATAAAGAGGTTATAATGCATGGAGATTGTCCTCAAAATTAATAAAAGATCCAGCATCAAAGCAGCAGTAGCTCATTAGCATTGGAGTGGGATTCTTTGGGATTTTGTGAGCAACATTTTTGTCGCTTCCATTTCTCTCGCACTGCTGCTGAGCAGCTGCTGCCTCGTTAAGATAGTAAATTCCAAAGATTTTGAAATAAATACTTTTAGGATGAGACTTTCAGTCTTGTCTTAATTCCACTTTCTCAATCAATTTCTCCCATTTTTTTGCGATTTGAAACAGTATTTTGGTACAGATTTACTACGGAATCGCAAATTTTTTTTGCAAAAGTGAAAATGGGAGCATGGCAATTTATGAATATTGGGAACAAGAAAAAGTTTTAATGAAACTTCTTTTTTTTAGGGTCGAAAGAGATTTGTAAAATACATGAGACTAATTTAAATTTAACTGCAATTTCCTAATTTGGATTCCACTGCTTTGTGCCTGTTGCACCCACACACAAGCGCCCTCTTACCTGTCATGGGCCGAGAAATTCAATCGGATTGTGTGCGCCAATCCACTCGAAGACGTTGACTTTGACATGGTGGGCTCCACTTGACGTTTGCGACGGGAGTGCGCCTGCTCCAAGTGTCTAAGCTGAGCCGCCTGCAGTATGGCGCGATCGAAGTTCGCCGCCTCCCAGTGTTTGATGTATGGCGTCAGTTTGTGGGTGTAGCCTAATGAGAGATTGAAAATCTTTAATCTCATTTGACGCGGGGAGGGAAAGTAATTTGACTCACCTGGCAGTTTAAGTGGAGTGGGTATGGCCAGTATGTCCGTGGCTAGTAATGCCAGGAGACCCAGCAGCCAACTCATCTTGCTAAGCATTGTGTGAGTAAGTGTGTGTGAGTGTGTGTGTAGAAACCTAACTAGTTCTAGGTTGCGTTTGCACAGAGATTGACCTTTGTCCACTGACCCCCGTGTCTTACATTATTGTTGTTGCTGTTGTTGGCCCTCCACAATACCCAGAGTCTCTGCAAGAGTCTAAGCCAAAGAGAGAGAGAGAGAGCGCGCTAGGAGGCAAACTGCTCAAATCTTTGACAACATCTCAGGCGTAGCTGCTGAAGAAGAATGAGAATTTAAAAATTGGTTATAATCGAGAGTTGATTGCATTCAACGGTTATTTTGTGCACAAAGAAATTGCACTGCGTATATGTATGTACATTTGTATGTACAATGTACGTATGAAAAGACTCATACATATATTGCTTGTTACAAATCATCGAGCAGAAAAGTTGCTTTCACCTTTTGCAGAGCAACAATAAAATAAATACAAATCTTTTGTTTGAAATTTTTGCGTCTTTTATGCATAAATGGCAAAAGCAACAAACGGCAATGATGAAGAGGAAGAAGCAGCACAGCATCTCATTAGCACTTCGCATACGATCCACCCGACAAAGAAACGAAACAGATTTGGGGCAAACAATGAAAAACATTTTCGAACAGATTAGAAATAGCTAAAGTTGAGATAAATTGTTTTATGAATAACAAAAATATATCTTTTCATACAGGTCTGTTCTCAATTCCACTTCGGTTTTCGTATAAACGTTTCAATTATCCATTTCACTCTTACAAATTTAAATAGAAGTTGTAAAAGAAATCTGTGGCTACTAGATCAAGGCTTCCTTTTTCTACGAATTGAATCCACTTGGCATTGAGCTGTCGGTTTCAACTGCTTGAGCAATTCCACTTTTACTGAAACCGGATCTATAGTGGCCGTAGATATGAGTGTCACCTGCCATATAACTTTATTAGCACAGAGTTCAACGTACAAACGTTTATACGAAAACCGAAGTGGAATTACCATGACGTTTCATGAGAAAAGTTCACTAAAAAGATAAGAGTAGACCTTCCGAAATAGAGCGTGAAAAAAGTCAGCCGATAGCTCCAAAAAAGAAGAATACTTAAAATGAGATCTCGAGTCCGAATATCCGGGTTTTCTTAAAAGTAGGACTTTAAACGTCCGAGCCGAACCTTAATCGGGGCTCTATAAAGCTTCCAACGGATCGGTTCAAAACAAAAATCTGCTGGTCTCAGTAATAAGCTGAATTTAAGAGTTGGTTTTGAATTCGTACACAACAGCAAATGCATTCTGTGTATTTTTGACCCGTTAAATTTCAACTGTACTTCAGTTTTGCCAACTAATTATAGTAAGTACAATATTTGCTATATTTAAAAAAATCTATACTAAATAGGTTAAGTTTACCACGGGCTCAGGTGAGCTCAGTATCGAAATTAGACCTGATTTGAAAGTGCCTTCCCATTATTATGATAAGGCCATAATTTATTATTTTCAATCTGAGGCGTTGTGCTGAAAGGAAGTTTTATAGCAAAGAATGACCAGATTTAGCATGCGACTATTTATGCAAGTATGGGATTTTTATTCGTTATAAAACCATGGATAAAACCTGAATTTAACAACGCACTTTGTAGTCAAATCGATCGTCAACTGATTTCATGGAAAATTATGGAAGCCGTTCAAAAAGACGGAAAACTGAAACATCAGCTGGCAAGGTTATACTGACAGTATTTTGGAATGCAATTGTATTTCGAACTGCTTCCTAAACTTTCATTTTCTGAGTGGATTCGGACTGATGCTCCAAGTAATAACTAAGGTTCAAATGAAGCGTTTTTTAAGGAGAAATTGAAGAAACTTTTACCTGAATGTTGACTAAATGCTAGAAAAACGTTATCCCCTTTGAAGGGAACTATGTTGAGTAATAAATTAATATTTGGGACATAGTGAACCATGTAAGTTCGTCGAAAAACACACATATTTCTTCAAAATTGATCGGAACCGAGCTCTTAACGGATCATTGAAAATCCTGGTTTAACGTTCGTGTAATTTTTGTAACGAAGTTTCTTCAGGGGTTCACTCAGTCTGGCCAAAGGTCGTTTAGAAGAATATTTTTAAATCGCAAGGACAGTAATGGAGGTAGAGTTGTCGAACGCAAATTGTAGTTAATTGCCTTCGACATTACTTTTAATCATGTGGAAGGATTGTTTGACAAATTATCATGGAAAGACTCAAACCGACTCAATAACGTCTCCAATGGACTCTGCAACAGCTCAATCAAGATCCTTTGTTTTTGCGCAAAATTGTGTTCAGTGACGAAGCAAAAACCAAACCAAATTGTCGTATTTGGGCTGATGAGCAACCCGAAGAGACTCTTGAATTAAAATAACATCCACAAAAATGCACTGTTTATTGTGATTTATGGGCTGGTGGAATCATCGGTCCGTATTTCTATTTAAAATGAGGCCGAAGGAAAGTTGTAGTCGATAAGCTAGCTACGTTTCAAGACTTGGAAGCCAACATTACTCGCGTAATTCGTGAGATGTCCGTAGCAATGCTGAAAGAGTAATCCATAATTTTACCATCCGAACAGACCACATATTTAAAAAGTAAATGCCAGAGATAGTTCTTTCAGCCCATAAAAAAGAATTCACTATCCAATTCCATTTTCTGTTTTATTTGAAATTAATGGATCACCCTTAGTATGTCGTGTTCGTCGGAGTACACCCAATATAGAATGTTAGGGACGAAGACTACTATGAGATGCGTGGTATCGGTATATAGGAATGATTACAGGAGAATCCGGTCCGAATGACCGTGGTTAACACCCACATATAGGAAAATGGAGTCTGGGAAAGGACGATTGCCCATCCACAAGTAGTAAATGTGGTGAGCGTTAACGAGGTTAATACCAGCAGAGAGCGGAAGAAGTGGAAGCACAGTGTCTGGACTGACCCGGTTGCCAAATACAAATGTTTTTTTTATCTATAATTATGATTGCCTTGCTGGGTGGCATTCCCATAAAAATTCTTATCCGCTATTTATACAAAGCAAGTTTGAAAATTTCCAGCGCGGATTTTGAAAGAGCATTTCGAGATATATGATATCAAATAACTGAAAAATGTTGCACTATTGCTACAATCCCTGACAATGTTAATAAAATAATGTCTCTGCATTACAAAATTAAATTATGAAAACAACAATTTTTTTTAAATTGTTTTATTTGTTTTTGTTTCAGAACAAATTTACTTTCGCCCTTTCATAATTTGTTCCCCTCCCTTTTTTTCCTTCTTGAAAATTACGATTTTTTTCTGAATATATTCCAACCTCAATCCATTTTCAATTCAATTCCATTCTGCGATCGTGGCCTGCGAGTCTTACTTAGTCAAAAATAGGACCGTGGTTAACGGAGCACCAAGATTGCTAGACGTTAGTGTGACTCTGATATACTACCTTGTTTTTCAACGAGAATATCAAGAACCGAAGGGTTTCACTAACACTTTCACAACCAATACAGTACGTGTCACTGGTTTGTTTTATTACACCCAAAATCAACTGACTGCATTCACAGCTCGAGCTAAACTGAATTCTAATTCTTACAAGCTCCCTTGCCTTGGCTGCCATTTCGTTTCCTTAATCCCGACAGCTCTGCTGTCCATGCACTTTCCACTCATTCGTTTGCGACTGCGCTGCCTCTGCTACGCTTTGAAACGGGAGAGCGAGGAAGGGAAAGAGAAGCACATGAGACAACTAATAAAGCATAGTTTCCCAGCCATGGAGCCGAACGCATTCGGTAACTCACACGTATACGAGCTGAATGCTGGCCGAAGTCAGTCGCAGTCAGCGTTACAAGACAATCCCTTACGCGGCAGCATATTTCCGAGAAACACTGCTAATGACACTTGCGGATATTGGTTGCCAATATTGTGAAAGAAGAGTTGAGCTACTTATGATAACTTATGAAAAATTGTAAGCAAAGCAAGCGAGAGGTGTATATGAGCTATTGAGGTGTATACCAGAGATTGGCCGCAGGTAGTGTGTCGGCAAAGCTGTGCTCGAATTGGCGGCCAATGTGCGCTGGTAAACGCACTTTTGATGCTAGTAATTGAACAATCTTGCAGAGAAATGTACAAATGGAAACTTAACTCTAAGGGCCGATGTCTCTTCTTTCAGATAGCTGCTGTTTTATATAGTTTATGTGACATATAGCTCTATGTAGAAGATGAGAAATTGGCCCTACATGTATTAAATTGGGTTGCCCGTTATCGTTTCTAGCAACGGCAACCGCCGGGGCATTGAATTAGCCAAGTTTTGTAAAACACTCAAATAAATATATTCCCTCACCTTGGCAATTGCTTCTTAAAGCTGCTTTAAAGTGTCGGACTCCTTTGCAGAGCCGAATTTTCTGGCCGAAATGATGCCCTACAGATCCTCAATTGGATTTAGATCCGAACTTAATGCCGGAAACTTTAACAGGGGAATATTGTGGGACCTGAAATATGCCGGGCAACGTTTCTTGCTGAAAAATCCAAATGCCACCATGGAACTCTTTCGCAATTGTGATAAACTAACTTTACACCTCAACATAAATTTGCGCATTGATACGGCCAGGCCCAAATCGAATTGACAACTTACATTTAGCTTACCTTCGCTAAAGACAGCCTATACCAGGAGAGATTCATCACCATGGTTGCGCTTGTAGCAGGTCAGTTGGGAATGTTGCACATCTATTCAATATTTATTATGTTCATCTGGGCCGTCTAGGTCAGGTACTCGTTACTCGTAGAGTAAAAAGGGTATACTAAAGTCGTGCAAATGTACGAACAGGCAGAAGGAATCATCTCCGACCGTATAAAGTATATATATTCTTGATCAGCATCAACAGCCGAGTCGATTTAGCCTTGTCCGTCTGTCCGTCCGTCTATCTGCATGAAAACCTAGATCTCAGAGATGGTAAGAGATAGAGGTTTGACATGTATGGGACAAATGCTTCTTTTTTCTGCACGCAGATAAAGTTTGTTTCAAATTTTGGCCACGCCCCCTCCCGCCCCCGCAATTTGGAAAAAACGTTATATCTCCTACAGAGTCTTTATGTGCCGCTTGGTGCTCTTATCCACCTTGGGAATTGCATCCCTAGCAGTAAATTAAACAATCTGTCACTTTAAATTTAAGTCCATCTAATGATATAATTATCCACCTGTATTTTCAATCAAATTGTAAAAAAAAAAATCTAAAGAATCAGCCGAAAGCCACAGTAGCTATGGCTGTCCCCTCTTTGTAGCTGTAGTTTTAACTATAAGCACACAAAATAATTACAAAATATATATTGATTATTCTCTTAAATAAATCAATAAAAAAAAAATTAATACATAATGGTATTCCTGAAGGGTTTTTAGAATCTGCTGTTATTTTAACATGGGGAACGTTGCAAGACTCTGCACTTCGAGATCTAGTAAAAAAAAGATTTTTCTTGAATGCATTTTTGAAAGCTTACGAGTCTGTTTAAAGGGATTAAAGATCAGTGGTCTACAATGGACGGAGTCAAAAATGCTGCAGCTTTTAGACCTTGTGTTTGACTTAATCAAAGATGTTGGGGATACCATATATTGCACTATTTCATCCTGCTTCTTTCTATCAAGCCCTTCCAATATATTGATTATGTTATCAAGGGCGTATACAGGGGCGCTGATTTACTGCTTTGAAAATTTCAAATTCAGAAAATTGTTTTCAGATATACCTTTTAATCAATACGGAATGAGTTATTTAATCCTTTGTTACATAGAAAAAACACAAATTTATAGTGTCAATTATAAAAGAACAATTAACATACACCAAATTAAATTTTCACGGTCATTCGTCATAGTTCGCGATCCATCGTTTTCGCGATATTTTCCGAATTTTTGGGGTTTACAATACCATAGTGGATTACTTTCGATTTCTTAGGTCATAATGGCGTACAATGAGCAGGACCATCTCATGTTCTCTTTATAAGCTTAAGCATCTTTGCCTCTGAAATCGAACGGATTGACTTCCACAGTTTAGGCTATGTTATGTTTCCAAAAAACGTAGTCCAACTCGTCCAATAATATCAGTCACCAGTTAAAACCTCTGCAGGCAGACTAACAAAGCTAATTCGAAACGCATTTGATATCAAACCAGAAAACTATGTTCGACCTCGAAATAATTTTTGTTTCGGTCCATCGAACTCAATTTTTATTTAAATTTTGGTTAAGGAGGTATGTAAAAACGATTCCACGACATTTGCGAAAAAATTTTCGCCTGCGGCGCATTCTTCTTATATATACCACAAAAAGAATTTTTCCCAATAATACTTAACAATGTCTATGATAGCAGCTTCAGCAAAATAATACACCTCGAACAATTTAGGTTTTTGTCATTCCTAATCAAAATAGTGCGTACGTCCCTATATGTTACAGAGAAGTTTTTATACAAAGAATAAGAATAACTTAATTTTAGAAAGAAATTTAAAATGTAGAGCAATTCAAGAAGGAGGGGGCGTCAAAGTCGTCTTCCGCCCCGGTCGGCATAACCACACGCTACGCCACTGCGTAGAGGGATCAAATTGAGTAGAGGAACTAACAGTCAAATTTGAGTATTTTGTTTGTTCACAAAAAATAAACTTGTATTTTCCTTCGTCTGTTGGTCACTTTATGAAGTTAGAGAAAACACAGAACAAAAATAATAATTAAGAACGGAA
Source organism: Lordiphosa stackelbergi (assembly GCA_018904235.1). Lineage (NCBI taxonomy): Eukaryota > Metazoa > Arthropoda > Insecta > Diptera > Drosophilidae > Lordiphosa > Lordiphosa stackelbergi. The sequence continues at coordinate 10,058 of JAEIFU010000557.1, forward strand.
CAAAATCACGAAAATTTAAAATTTTGTTGCACTTAATTACTCACAGCTCCTGTGTTTGTTCATATATTTTGATAACCTTTATACGGTTTTCTTCGTAGAAGTGTTTTTTTTAAGTAGAAAAAAAAATAAAAATAATAAATTTGAATTTTTTATATTTTTTCCAGTTGTTCAAAAATAATTTTTTTTTGATTTTTCAAGCATTTTTCACCATTCCAAACTACACCAAAGAATATTTCCTGTAGAAATGGGTCTTTTGGGCTGTAAACTAGGGTTTTCGATGAGAAACATGAATGTCTCGCTTGTTTCATATAACGATACCATTAGGAGTTAATTAAAAGTGAACAGTTAGTATTATTAAAAAAAGAGAAAGAAAGTGTATCCTCAAAACTAATGTAAAGTTATTGTATTGAAAGAAGTAGCAAAAAACATTATATCAGTTTATCAATTTTACTGAGGGATGGGATGGGAAACTCTGATTTACACCAGGGCAGGCCAAATGGAGAGCACAGAAACATATTACTGTCTCTCTTTGTTAGTTGTATCATGTAGAAGACGCTAAGCATTTGATGTCGATCTGCCAGAGTACAGCTACATTTCTCTCTACCAGCTCGAGTTTTGTTTCCCCACACTGGTGGCTAGAAAAAGTCGGCCCACTTCCGCTATAACAATCATGGGCGTCTGATAAGGAATACCTGTTGACTTTAGTTTTATTTGGTTTTATATACTGTTGAAAACCTGTTGTTCGACTAAGTGCGATCCTATCATAAGGTTTACTGTGCACTTCATGTACAAGATTGAATAAACCATATTGATTGTGACGCTCGGTGTTACAATATCCATTTATTCTCTTCCATGAAATACATTAAATTAAAAAAATCGTTTAAGGTAGTTTTTGTCTTTCTCTTTTTGTTTTTGGTAAATGTAGTTGGGAAGTTTTGTGGTAATTTTTGTTTCCTTTTATTGGTGGGTTTTTTACCAGGACAATTGTAATTATTTAAGACCTTAAAGAGAACATTTTTTGCCGCTATTGCCAGAGCCAAAGTGAGTGTTTCCGTATTTAATCAATCCAAATCTTCTAAATTTAAGCCACTTTTACGATTTCAGGTTCAGTTATAATTGCAGCAGGCGCCTGATTATGTCTTGTTTGGCACTCACTTCACTCATGTTGATTTCCATCGTTTTTAAAATTTTTCCATATTAAGATGCACTCTGAACTCATTTTTAATTTAGAAACCAAACTTTTCCATTTCCCAGGACTTTCCTTGGGAATCAATTTTTCATTTGAATTTTTTGTCTGGTGGATAGAGACATAAACAAAGCACACACACTCGCACATAGTGGCAAATACACATACAGAGACGCCTGTGTTGGAGTGCCCGTGAAAATTACTGTTAGTCGTCCGTTTTGTGGTTGGTTTTTAGCACATTTCCCATTGGCCAATCCAAATTAAATGCATTCTTTTTTTCCACTTAGTGACAACCGTTTAATTGGATAATCATTTTGCAAACCAACATTTTGTTTGTATGTGTTTGTGTGTGTATTCTGGCTACCTGAGCTTTAGGCCAAATACGCTGCTTGTTACTCGCTGCTCGTTGTTGTTGTTGCATTTGGTGGCAGCTTAAAGCCAAAATTAATATTAGCGTAAAATTCAATTAGGGCCTCGACTTTAAGTTTATTTTGTTGCACATTTTAATTAGATTTGTTTCATTTGGCGAAATTTTTAAAATTTTAAAAACAAGCACACTCACGCACGCACACATTTACAAACGCACTCACACACACAGAGAAAACAATCGACCTCCGCTCTGCCACTGCCACTGGTATAAGCCAACCCCAAGTTTTTTTTGTTGCCAGGGCCCAAAACCAGTTCTGGTTAATTCACAGGCACGAAATTAACAAACAAAAAATTCCCTTATGGGAAATACACCCGAAATAATTAATATAAACTTTTGATTTTATGACACATACGCTTATGGCTTTACTCGAGCACTGGCATTTTAACGGATTTGGGTTCTGATTGAAATGATTTTCGTTTTTTTTTATTCTTGGAAAATAATGTGTGACCAGCTGTGAGAAAGTAAACTAGTGATGACAGTGTGATAACATAAGTCGTTATTTTATTGGTACTTTATTAGTGTGACCGCAGCCTGCGGTCACACCAGACCTGTTATTATTATTTATTAAAATAAAGCCGAGTGCCTTGAAGGCCCACAAGAAACCAATTTAATATTTCTAAACTATTCTAACATTTCAGCACTTCCTTAATTAACGTTTGTTGCTTCTGTATGCCCTCGCGCAGCTTCTGCGCTTTCCTCTCCAACTTGGCCTGTCGCGACTGCAGCTGTTCCTTTTGAATGACCAGCGTATCCTCCATGGCAGCCAGTTTCTGTACTTTCTGATCGTATTCATCAAACACTTGCCACCATGTTTGCAATGACAAGTTCTCTGGTTCCGTCAGCAAGGCATGCTCCAAATCTGCATTGTCGCTGCAGCTGCCACTGCTTGCAGGTGGCTGGATAATTTCAAAGGTTTCCATATCAGCTAAAATTTCATCAACAGTGGGAGCACTGGGAGGGGGGTCTATTTGTGGCTTGGACTTTTTAAACATTGTTGTGCTTTTTGTTATTGTTGCTAATGCTAATGTAGAGCTGGCAGTTGTGGTGGTTAGAAGTCGTCAGCAAAGCGTAGCAACGAAAGGTTTTCACTTATATTGTCCTGGTTTTCGGAGTAATCTTCAACTAAAAGGCGAGTATTGTGAGTATTGCAAATTATTAGTAAATGTAATAAATTAAAACAAAAATATTTACTATTAGCTGTGCTTCTTCTTGCGCTGCCATTCACCCAGATGGTCCATAACAATGAGCAGTGTTGCCAACTGTTGGTGCTCGAAAGTAGCTAAATCAACTGTTAGATATAGCTAAAAATGGCAAAGTGTAATAAAATGTAGCTGTTCGGGCTGAATAGGATATATTCAATTTTGATCTTAATAATTTTACATTTACATATCTATTTTCCAATATTTACTATGTTTAATCTCAATATTTGCATTATTAATCCCACTGTCATTGCTATCGATATCCATTTCTCTCTCATTTTCATATTTTGTTCAGTAGCTTAAGACAAAAGAAGTTGACAAGAGTCAACAATATAACTTGAAGAACCACAGTTGCCTATTGTCGAGAAATCCAATATTCAAAAAAGTTAATAATTTATTTACTGGCTCAACAGTAGCTATAAAAGATAGCTAAAAAATGTGTGCGTATAGCCTATTTCCACTACAATCATATAATAGCTTTAAAGCTTAAATTAAAATATATTTTTATAGTCTGTGACACACACGCTCCCCCCCCACTCAACCCAATTCACGCATCAAGGTCACTACATGATTAAAATATATTTTTATAGTTTCTCGAATATTTCAGCCTTAATTATCTTACCGACTGCTTTGAATCCTTCATTGAAAATCGCCGCTGTCAAATCTGCTGCAATCTCCACGATTTTGGAACCAGGATGGAGATGTTTAACTAAACTAATTAAAAAAGGACTAACTCGCTCCGCAAATATAGATCTCAAACGCATAGGTACATTATATTGCGGTTTTCAAAAAATTAAATTTTTTTTAATTACACATTGCTACAAATTTAACAAAATTGTAATAACCTGCTGTAGAGCAGGTCGCGTATAGCACTCCCAAATTCTTGGTTTTCCTCGGCCTAAAAACCGTTTATTGCTCATTTGGCTCACTTAATTTAAAATAACTCTGGAATGGACCATCTGATTTTGTATAACTTTGCTAATTCTGATAGCGACTGGAAAATTATTATATATTTATTATATTATTATATTATATTCATAATTTGTCCACCACTGGTTTAACAAAATTAGGTACTGGATTTGATTTTTGGCCGTTTTTCGTTGTATAATTGTGGTGTAGATTGGGGTTTTTATTTGGCCGTCTTCCCTTCCTGCAGTCAAAACACTTTTTGGCTTAGGTTTTCTCCTACGCGTTTCGGCAATTATATTGCCTTCCTATTTTGTCTTAAGCTTCATTATACAAGTCTATTTAATTCTACGTTGAACTATTGTTGTCTCGAAGAAATTGTTTACGATCAGCGGTGTCACAGAAATTTCTTCCAACCAAATTCCAACCCAAAACCAATTCTCGGTGTCACAAAAATTTACGGTGTCTTTCTGTTGATTTCAAATCTCTCATGTTTTGTTGGGAGATTTTGGAAAATTCACCACCCAAACAATTTTGATAAGCAAAATTAGTTTTGGAAATGTAAACAACATTATTTTTCAGCATAGGTTGCATCAAATGAATGAAATGATTTAATTGTTTTAATATTAAAATTTGCGTTTTATTAAAATATTACCTAATGCTGCGTAAGAGTTAAAACCTACCAAATAAAGCGCCCTCTACTTATGGAGTCGCCATCTGTGTACCAACATGGGTACCAGCAAGCGCTAAGGGTTGCCAAGTTACATTTTATGATTGGCGCAAAATTTTTGGAGAATCTGACTTAAACTTAAATTATAATTTAAATGCATCATTCAACAGATCACACACTCAAAAAATTGCATTTAAACATCGAATTAACTCGCAACTCAGAATTTACAAAGTGCCCAGTTGGACATGGATGATTTTTATAAACTGTGGCTGGACCTGAAACTAACAGTCAGTGCAACAAAAGATGGTCATAGCCTAATCTTGTATAGTTGCATTAAGAAAAGGGAAGAGAGAATTAGACGGGTATTGTTGCAAGAACACCAAGCCTAATTGTTTCTAGAGCACACCTTAAGAAAATTGTGTTAATATAATTTGGATCTAATTATAAGTGAATATTCATAAATATTGTGGTAAACGTTAATGTATAAAGCATTTTCAATTTTTTATATTGCAAAGTCTTCCAATTCCATTGAGGTACCATCGGAGGACGAAGAGCACAATGAATGAATCCTAATGAAAAAGCATGTAAGAGTGTTGCGGTCGAGTGCCCCGACAGCAAAATAGCGTGTTCCAAGTAATGTGGTTCCTTTAGCTTTGAACTCCTTTTATTTTACAATTTATTTGAATAAATGGTGAGGCGCACTTGCATATCTTCGGTGTTTTTGCTCGGATCTTACAGTGGTATACAGAATAGACAGACATTGGGCCTTACTGAATATATATTAAGCCACTAGGTTCAAGCTTAAAAATTGTAGCTCTGACAGTTTTTCGCGGTTAGAAGATGGAGGAGGTGGAATTTTCAAATCTGAAACCAACTTGATGTGGGTACAGTATACACCTACATACATGCCAAAAATTGTGGCTCTATCTGTTACAGTCTCTGAGATCGGCGCGTTCATACAGACAGACAGACGGACATAGCTAAATCGACTCGGCTGTTGATACTGATCAAGAATGGGGTCGGAGGTGCTTCCTTCTGGCTGTTACATACATTTGCACAACTTCATGATCCCCTTTTTCCCATGTTTAATGAGAACAGGGTATAATAAAGAAAGCTTATAGCGAAATCGATAACTACAACCCCAAACCTGTTGATACCAACATGAACTTAATGGAGTACTAGGAACAGTGGCGTAGCCAGGGGGGTTTTGGGGGCCAAAGTGGTACATCCAGCAACGCAAGTAAGTGTCGAACGAACTTTTTCTGCCCTTAAATCGGTTTTATCGGATCCGAGATACAATCTCTCATCGGACTCGCTGCAAAAACTGAAATTTCTAAAGTTAAATAATTAAAAAGTTGATTATAGCCGGCTCTAGGTCGTGATCACGATCAACTTTTTAACAATTAGAAAGGTCGCCAACCAACAACTTCATTAAATAATTAAAAAAATTTAATTTTTTGAAAACCGCAATGTAATATACCTTTAATTGAAATCTTGAATGTGGATCTTATTCAATTTGGTCCCTTTACCAGGTACATCCTTTAAACTTAATACAATTCCTTAGGGTTTTAAAGGCCAGAAAAACGCATATTTTTATGATTTTTTGCGCCGACATCAATAATTTAAAATTTTATTAAACTTTATTACATATTATTGTTCAACTTTGGAAGTATGTCAGAAAAAAATTTTCAAAGAAAAATATTAATAAATAAGCCGGTTTTCGATTTTTTTTATTATTTTTCCTAGGCATTTCAAAATGAAATTTCTTGCATTTTCGAGCAAAAACTTGATTTTAAAAAAATATTTTTGGGTATTGTGCTACCAAACCGATTAAAAAACAATGTTCTTCCTGATTACTGTCGAATCGATCACCCTTCGATTCATTTCTTGTTTGACACTATCTGACAATTATGAAGTGAGATATGGCTTAAAGTGTAAGTGCACCTTCCAAAAAATTGAAAAAAATGCATATTTCAAAAACTGAGCCATCAAAAAAATTGTGAAATCGATTTTTAAGATCACCATTCCAAACTACACCAAAATGTAGTTTCAGTAGAAATGGGTCTTTTTGGCTGTAAACTAGTGTTATCGAAAAATAATCATATGTTATTTTATTCCATTTTTTCATACAGCCACTCCAAGTTAATGATTTTTTTGGATGGTAAATTTACAAATAATCATTAATTTCGTTCACCGATTGTTACAAATACTAATGTTGCGAGCTCCTGTCATTTTCTGAAAGTGAGATTGAAATCATATTTAAGCTTTATAGACTATGAAGAATAATGCTTTTGAGAATCATTTAGTAAACTTGCAACAATAATCTAAAATCTTAAGATTTAGTGGGTGCCGACTACTATCAGAATTTTGTAAAAGACCGCATTGCACTGTTGTAATATATCGATCAGATAATAAATAAATCGCTTTTCAATATATCAAATATTTAAAGGTGTATAAATTGTTAAACCAAGCCGACAACTTGGGTTCGAAACAGGTACAGGCTAAAATATTTTATCTTACTTGGTTCAGCCTTCGAACCTGTTGGATTTAATAGCTAATCTTAACAATGCAATAAGTTATAAGTCAAAGCTCGTCGCGATGCTTTCAAAAACTGCATACAGAGTCTTATGTTTACACTAAGTTATATCAAATCAATACTGTGGTATTGGAACTAAATGGGTTGACTTACTGGAAAACAAATCACAAAGTTAACTTTAAAGTTCGAATCGAAACTGAAACAAAACCGAAGACCATTTTATATTAAAACAATTTTGTTTAAGAAACCAACAAATATATTTATGGTAGTACTGTGACTTTCAAGTTAATTTTACTTCGTTGCAGTTTTAACTCCTGAGCGAAATAGCAAGTCGGGCGTCGGAAGCGCCGTAAGCCCATCTTTCTGGCCGGTTCGATCGACTTGAGTTCTGCCTCAAACTGCTACCACACGATTGTAAATAAAAGTTTTTGCCTTAGGACTTTTTTTCAGAGTGCAACGATTAAAATTTATTAAAATTCAGCCTAAAATAGTTGCATGTTAATCAAATTGTTAATCTTTATACTGCCAAACGGTTGGTGGTGCCTCATGACCTTCAATACGGACAGGTATGGCCACCCTGTAGTTGGCTTCGTGCTCTGGCCGCCAGTGGGGTCCATACGTTTGTCTCGGTGCCGTCTTGTACAATCTTCGCCGCACACTCGGAAAAGGTTCCTTGCGGCTATTCAAGTGAAGCGTAAACGGTGATTTCTTGTAGGCCAGCATATTGGTTTCAAACAGACGCCGCTCGGCCGATCGTAGTTCGTTGTATTCCATTATACGAGAAATGCGAGAAATTCGAGAAGATTCGTCCTGCGGGACAGACTCAGAGTCCGGAGCTGCTGCAAGGGTTTGAGGAACTATTTTGGAAACGCTTTTTTTCATTTTATGGTATTTGAGCCTGCCGCTAGATGTGACCTTCATGGTCCTGTCGTATTTCTTTGTCAATTTTTTGGAAACGCTTTGTTTCTCACCATTTGTGGTGGATGACTCCGGTTTGGGCTTCGACTGTTTCGAAGGTGGTGGATTTTGGCTGTTGGGTATTAGCGATTGAGAATCCTCTGTGCTGGACTTTGGGGACAGCATGACCAACCTTTCTTTCTTTTCTTGCACCATTTCCTCCAGCATCACCATGCGTGCACTAACACCCTCAAATTTCGCCTCGAGCTTAACCAGTTGCTTCTCAAGGGTCTGCACAGTCTCGGTAAAGTGCTTTGTGTTATTATCCAATGCGGACTGAATGGATTTACGCGAAATGAGCTTTTTGACAATGTCCTTCAGGGCATTCACTTTCACGTACTCGCCGTCACTTGCCTTTGTTTCCGCTTCTTTCATCAGCAATATTTCCTTTGCCACATCGCGCTTGAAACCCTGCGACATTATAATGGCAACAACTTCGTGGCGAACTAAATCAGTGATCGATTGTGACAGTTCTGAAGAAGAATCCTCAGAGTGCACTGAAAGATCATCACATTCATTGAGCGATGTGCGTAGCTCTTGGTCCTTGGGGATGTCCATGGTCACTTTCTGTTGGTTTTGCTTTGACTCATCTATGGCCAATGAAGTTTGGCTCGCTCCCAGATCGTTCTTGTTTATCATATTTCGTTTTTTCGGTTTTCGAGTATAAAAATGTAACAACCAATTTTGCGTGCTAGAATAGATACTTCAACTGTCGTATTTAAATAAATAATAAACAGGGATCAAGACTTTATTCAAAAGTCTACTTGTGTGGAAAAAAAAATATAACGCAAAGGGCATAGCCGAAACTGACCCAAAAGATTTTTGAATGATCTGAAGTAATCTGCAGAAATGCTAAAACATAAATATCGATACAACTGGTATTACATAAGTGCAGAATTAACGTACTTATCCGTTACAAAATTCAGGCTGTCCGCCCCGGGCGGCAAGTTTTTAGGGTCGGCAATTTCTGGCGGCGCCGAGTTTCACGGGCGGCAAGTAATTACAAAATGTATATTGATTATTCATTAAATTAATACATAGTGGTATTCCTGAAGGTTATTTAGAGTCTGCTGTTATTTCAACATGGAGAACGTTGCAAAATTCTGCACTTCAAGATCTAGTATTAAAAGAAATATTTATTAAATAAATATTTATTATAAGAGAACTTCTTTTTCTTCTTCTTGATTGGCCCGATGCTTGCATCACAACCGTTCGACGGTCTCGGTGCTGCAACCAATGTCCGCCAGTCGCTTCTGCTCCGCGAGCTGGCACCAGTTTTTCCCGCCACGCTTGGAAATATCTTTCCGCACCTGGTCGTCCCACCTTAGAGGTGGTCGTCCCACTTTGCCATGTCCCAGTTCTTTCGCATTCCTCTTGTAGACCATTTATGCTGGACCTTGTTCATGCATACGGGTAACATGTCCCAGCCAGCGCAGCCGCTGTTGCATAATGTGCTTGACCAGACTAGTATCCGCATAGAGCTCATACAGTTCGTCATTCTTTCGGATGCGAAAATCCTCGCCAACTTTCAAAGGTGCATAAATCCTGCGAAAAATCTTTCGCTCGAAAACGCCAATCGCCGCATCATCCGCTGATGATATTGCCCATGCTTCTGCGCCGTATTGCAGGACTGGGATGATAAGCGACTGTATATCGCTATTTTTGTTCTTCGCTTGAGGCCTCTGCTCTTGAACTCCCTACTGAGCCCGTAGTAGCATCGGTTTGCGAGCGTGATTCTTCTTCGGATTTCCAGGCTGATGTTGTTGTCGCCGGTTATCATCGTTCCGAGGTAGACAAAGTCCTCCACAACTTTAAAGTTTTACTCTCCCATTCAGAGTACCCGAGTATCTCCTTGGCAGCCGTACTCATGGACTCGCTTTCCATTGATTTCCCGATATTTGCCGAATACTTGGGGTTAACAATACTTTACTAGACAACCTTCAATTTCTTAGGTCATAATGGCGCCTAATGAGCAGGACAATCTCATGCTCTCTTTCTAAACTAAAGCATCTTTGCCACTGAGATCGAACAAATAGACTTACATAGTTTGGGTTGTGTTATGTTTCCAAAAAACGTAGTCCAACTCGTCCAATTATATCAGCCTCCAGTAAAAACCTCTGCAGGCGACTACAAAGAAAGCTAATTCGAAACGCATGTGCCATCAAAATATTTTTTGTAAATAAAATCATTTTTGTTTCGGTCCATTTTTCCATCGAAGTGAATTTTTATTTTAAATTTTGGATAAGGAAGAAAAAATTGAGAAGGGTTCGGTTCCAAAAATAATCTACTTTAATAATAATTACAGAAAACGCCGCGCGTTATGATAATTAACAGCTCAAAATTGCAAAGATTTTTACCACCAAAAATCAAAATTAAACAAATTAAATTATAATATTATTCCGAAATGCAATCGTCAAAATTATATCCCCCGAGTTGCCATCACATTTAAATTATTGGTCACATGCGAAATTAACTCGATTTTGTATCAAATGATCACTTTTTAATGGACTGGCGACCCTTTGACCAACGAGAGGCGACTATCGATTGAGAAATGACTGTTCGGAGCTTCCGCAATGTGAAATTCAAAACACGAATTTTACACGTTTCACTTTTCGTTTTAACGCCTCTAAGAAACCGAAAGTGTTCGCCAAATTTATAATTTAAAAATAAAATTGATTCCGTGTGTAATATTTTGGGATACTAAAACATCTTAAATTGACCAAAGAATTATGATTTAACTTTATTTCGTGGGTAGCTTTTATTTTGTAATGTCAAAAGGCAAAAAGCTTGAATCCGAAAAAGTCTTTCGTTTTACTTTCATCAGAAGGGGAATCAATTCCACATTCCAAAAACTTTTGTGGAAGTGGAATTGAGAATAAGGCCGATTACCAGCTGCTATAAATGTTTATTTTGCTATTTTACGATATACATACGTAATTGCAAACATATAGGTTCTTGTATTGATGTTTTAAGGTTTGAATGTTCGTACATATGTAGAAAGTTCTTAGAAAAACATTCTCACACTTTAACTTCAATCCCAATTCTGACATCTTTTTTTTGGATCTAAGAAACTTAATTTAAATAAAAACTGCTTGCAAAGAGACAAGTTGCTAAGTTGTATAATCGACAAAAGGATCTAATTAATAAAATCATCAATGGTTCTTCCTCAAGTTCATATTCTTATAAACATGAACTCGAATCTTTAGTTTAGGATATAGAAAATAAAGAATTCTGACAAATATGTACATAATCAACGCAGGAATTCAAAGATTGCCTATCCTATCATTGTAAAAAGCTAAAAAAAGTCGGATATGTTGAAATTCAAATTTAAAAAATTTTTTTTTTTGTCAGTTAAATTCCATTTATCTGTAAACTACTTGAACAATGCTCGAATATTAAATTCGTAATAACTCTAATTGAATAAGGTTGTTCCGATTTATATTTATGTTTTTTGAATTAGCAAAAAACAAAATTGTTCCTGAACCCCGGTTCGAACCCGAACCTAGGTTCACCGACCTTTTCAACCCGCTTCGTGAACCCGAACCTGAAAAGTTTCGCTGGTTTGAACCCCGGAGTGAACCTCTTAAGATTTTAGAGGGGTTTGCAGTCCTGTTTCTTATATATCCCACAGTTGAAGAATCTTAATTACACTAGTTTACAGCATTTCCGATCCCGACCATTTGACAGTCATTTCATATGGAATTCCCTTCGCTGAGTCAAAAATGCAGTCCAAATATTTTTTAGTGGGGCGGTTTTCGAGAAATAGCGGAAAAGCTAGTTTTTAGATTCTGAAAAAAAGTACCTTACCTGTGTATATCTTCAGTATCGGTTCATTCATTATGAAATGGTCATGCTTTCTTGGAAGGTAATTGAACGCCCTATCATTCATTCGTATACCAATTTTAGCTAGATTTTAAGTGCGGATTTCACCACCAAAAAAATTTGTGTAAAATCTATTTAATTGCTGGTCACTAAAAATTTATCTATTAAAAATATAACGCCACATTAATTCATTCAAATCCGTTGAAGAATATAGAAGTTATAGGTATTTAAGTAAAAAATTTAAGGTTTCAAGTTCATGCAAATTGACTTAGTTTGATTGTTTTTTTATTCGTCGTAGGAGGCACAGTTAACATTCAAACTATTCTATTTAAGAGCTACTATGACCTGCCAAATTGATTTTATGATATGGATTTTTGGACTCAGCGGGGGGATTTACATAAGAAATTGCTACCAATCCTTCGGGATTGCAAAATTTTGATTATTTTGTAAACTAGTGTTATGAATAAACTTATGAATAAGTTTTATGCACCAAATTAAAGCTAATGAAATTATCTTTTAATCGTAGATCAATTCGTGAAGCGAGTTCGTGAAACTGGAACCAACCCGTGTACGTACTCGTCCGGTGCGCTAGACCGAAAATAATGCCAAAATTTACGGGGTTTCAATTTTACCAAATCGAAAACAGCAGAAGAAAAAGGTTCGATACGGTTTAATCACCGATAAGTTGGACGTAGCTACTGCCTTAAATTTAGAAAGCTTTATTATGTGAACATTTTACATTTAGTATTACTATTTACACGGGTTACTATTTACATTGTAAAAACGGGTTGTCTCTGTCCTTCTAGTTACAATGTCTTGTCTTCGTTCGTCTGTCTGTCACGAACTCTGTCTGCTACAGCTACGGCACACGCTGGGGCGACTAGAGCAAATTCCGCGCCAAAATTGATTTTTTTTGGAAATATTGAAGAAAGTTTAAATGCAACTTGATAGAAGATTCAATTTTGCGTAATAAAATAAAAATAAAATTTGGATCTCCCACAACACGCACTTAAAGTTCACCTTTCGAACTCGATTTTAAGGAATTCATAAAATAGGGCATTTTAATATGTGTTCGCAATCGTTTTTCATGAATATGAAAATTTTATGCGGATATGTGGCGATTGGAAGTATTACTTTTGACTATTCTTAGTTCATTAGTATAAACCAAATTTTTATAAAAAAAAATTTAATATTTTTTTTTAACTTTTGGAAAAAGGTCCATAAAACTACATTTTTTTTTATTGTTGGGCATAAAGTAGTTACCCGCGCGCGATCGCTCTTTGAAATAAATTTTAAAATAAAGTTTCAACATTAAACTTTATGTCCTGAAAAAATTAGCGTGCCCTTTTTTGCCTTTTCTGAGAAAATTGAATTTTAGTAAGTGAAGTCATTTTCAAAATTCAAATATCGCCAGCCCTGGAACATTCGCGCGCATGTTGAATGTCATTAATCAACTGTTCTAACACCTGATTTGTTTGTTTACTTTCTTGATATTTGCGAATGGATTAAATTTGAAAATACTTTTCTTTAAATAACCATGGAAAATGAAGCAGGTAGTATTTATTTTTGTGTTTTGCTGGAAGAAAATGATAGAATCGGGAAAGAAATTCAGCTTATTAACACTGTGATGCAAGTTGAAGGCGCTGAATTTTAAGCAAGCCATCAGTTAATTATTTCAATAATTGTCGGAAAAGCTTGTAAAGCATTGACGGAGAGAGCATCAACATCTAAGTGCAACAAGCAAACAATTTAATAACATAGACGAAATGTAATTAAAGGAACTGAAAACGGAAAATTTTCAAATTCGGGCTTTCAACTTTACATGGATGGAAGGTGGCAAGCCAGATCGGTGGAGGACAAAGAAATTGTTGCCCAGAAAAAGGAAAACAAGGAAAAACTAGGCTTACTTATTGATCTCCCGAAACCTAACACTGCTAGGCGATTTTTTTCAAAACGCAGAATTGACTGCAGAGATAACTAAGATAGACATCGATTTGCTTAAAAGAATGCACACTAAATTAATAGTTGTTTCATGCAACTATGATATTAATATGGATTTTCAAATTCAAAAATAATGCCTTGGAGACCGCTAGGCATTTCGTAAATTTGTGCCCTTGGTACAATATGACGCCGACTTTGCATAATTTTTTTATTAATGGCCCGGAAATAATTAATTATGCATTGCTCTTAATTGGTCAATTAACCGAGGAGGCCCAGGAAGGACGAAACACAGATTTCAAGCTTTACAGAGAACATTTTTCGAGAAAATGCAGTCGGGAAAAGTGTAACCTCGATGTTCTGACTAGAATGTTCATTACCTCGGATCCTCTGGTACCGAGGCATTTCAAGAGACAGGAAAAAAATAAATCAAATGCCAAAATCAGCTTTAGATTTGTTAGAAAATGTACCTGAAGTTCAAGAGGAGTACTCTCATTCAAGTCAAAGTAGTTATGGGGAATAAAGAAAATTGTTGAATATAATACGATATTGGTTATTTTTTATTATAATTATCTCTAAAATCTAAAAAGTTTTGAAAATTTAACCCGATTATTCCAACAAAAACTATAGGAAATTACTCTTTTGACTGCAAGAAAAAATATTTTTTTTTTATTATATTAGCAAAGAATCGTATTAGCCAGTTTGTAGCTTCCTATGTTTCGAAAAACAAATTTATTTTGCAAAAAGAAGTAAAAATTTTGTGCTTTTGTGCACACCGAAAACGTCGCCCACCACTTTGTATTCTGCACAAGACGCAAGCTTGTACAGACAGATCGCCACCTGGTTCTCCACTGGCACAGGTATAGTCATCAACATTTTCGGCACCGGCAAATGAGGACGCAACAGTTCGCACAGCTCAAAAAACGAGTTCTTAGACATCCGAAATATTTCCATGAAGAGCTTCTCATTTCGATCGCTTTGAAGCAAATCCCAGTACGCGTTGCTCCTTGGTCTGCTTTTAAATGTCCTGATCCGCGGCATCTCTACGCTTATTAAAGCACTGGCGGCCAACAAGAGCTTCATAAATATCTTCTGGAATTTTGACCTTTTATTAAGCCAGATGCGCATAAGTGCCATTGTGCGGATATGCCTCCTTTCCATGCAACGACGCACGATGTTTGATGTCCGCTGCTGGCTTTGCATCATGCATATTATTAATTTTTCTGCACTCATTTCGTTTCTACAATATTGAAATTGTCTTTAGTGCCTTATATTTTTATTATTTTTTTTGACAGACCCATGTGGCAACTCCATCACACAGAGTTGCTTTTTAACTGCACGTATAAACAGCGGTAATTTTTTTACCGCGGTAATGAAAATACGCGTACTGTACGTATAAACGGGGTATCTGAAATCTTAATTTCGAAAATAATAGCTAAAAGTCAAGAGATACTTATAATACGCTCGAAATATAAACCACTGAACCGAACCGAACCCCGGTTAGGTCTGTGGTTCCACATAGCTAACACACATAGCTAAAAAACGGCAAATATTTAAAAAAAACGCTAAAATTGCAGGTTTCAGCAAAACCAAATGGTTTCTGGCTATTGAATTTACAACATAACTAGATCTAGAGGGAAAAATAGTTGAATTGGCCACACTGATGAAGGGAATCCGCCCTTTCGAATGACGGGTCAAAACCGTAAATGAATAGAGCAAATAATCTACAAAGCTTATCTCATTTTGTAAAGCAAATACTTAAATAAGTGAAATAAAAAATTTATATACAAAAATGAAGCAAATTTTGAATTACTTCCCAGTATTTAAAACCAATTCCCACTATTTGCCAACACCAATTCCCTGTATTCAAATAACTAATTTGGTATTATTTAGTGCCCGTTCAAACTCGCTCCAGCTGGTCACACTCGCTTAAGGCACGCTTTTCATTTCCATTTCCATTTGTTTACCCTCAACAAAAAACATTAAACTAAACAAAAGCATGACCCACAGAGACGAACTAAGTGCCACGGCCAAGCAGAAATTAGTTGAAGCAGCCGCTCGTGTCAAGAACCCCCTGGAGACTTTGCCCTACGACAGCTATGTGGCTCCCAATGGCGAACAGTTCAAATTGATATGTCGCGCCAAAAACGATCTGGATGCCAAGACTCTGAAATGGGCCTTTAAGTTGGCCGAGCAGAATGTCAGCCCGTTCTACAAGGAATCGAAAATTGGCTGGCAACCCAAAATCAAACAGGCGGAGCATAATAAAGCCTGGGCGCGGTTTTTGGTGGCCCAGAATCAACAGAAAGAGAATGTCGCCTACAGTCTGTTCCGTTTTGATTTGGATCAGGGTGATTGTGTGTTGTATTGGTGGGTTCATGGTGACATATACCTTCAATTCGATCTAACCGCATCTCTGTTTCAGCTATGAAATGCAAGTGGCTGCCGGCTACCAACGCAAAGGCCTGGGAAGATTTATAATGCAAACGCTGGAGGATTGCGCACGTCATTGGAAATTGGAGAAGCTGATGCTGACGGTGCTCAACAATAATGAGAACTCGGTGTTGTTTTTCAAGGCCCTGGGCTATGGCAAAGATGAGACCTCGCCCGATGTATTGGAAGAGGCGGACTATCAGATTTTAAGCAAATCCACCTTAGGTTGATGCATATTTATTGATAATTACACATTTATTTCAACAAATTGGCCTGTGTCTCCAAGTAATTGGCCATGCGTATATCCTGGGAGCTAAGACCGCCCACATCGTGGGTGGAGAGCGTGACGTCCACTTTGTTGTAGCAATTGAACCACTCTGGATGATGGTTTATCTTCTCGGCCAACAGGGCCACACCGGTCATGAAGCTGAACGCCTGATTAAAATCCTTTAATACAAATTGTTTGAAAATGGCATCGCGTCCTTCGACCAAAGTCCACCCAGCCTCGAGTAGGGGCTGCAATTTTTCGCCACGTTCTTGC
The DNA here is from genome assembly GCA_018904235.1 of Lordiphosa stackelbergi. NCBI lineage: Eukaryota > Metazoa > Arthropoda > Insecta > Diptera > Drosophilidae > Lordiphosa > Lordiphosa stackelbergi. The sequence continues at coordinate 26,676 of JAEIFU010000557.1, forward strand.
TCGCTCAGTTTCATCTGGAAATACATTGCAGGGGGTCAGGGCACCGCCGCTCGATAAGCCAGTCTGCCCCAACTTACCACCATTTTGGGTTTCAGTTTCTTTGCTGTTGTCGCTGCACTATAGAATCTCCAATGGCCACCAGTTGCTGCTGCTCTCGTTGCTGGCGTATACAGAACTGAGCTTGATTTCGCTTGCCCGCTGCTGCGCGTAAATCAAAGCTCAATCTCCTCCCCCCTCTTAACATCTCTTTAATCTCATCAAGCTACTCACCGCCATCTCTCACCCCTCTCTTTGCCTTGAGTGGCCGCCCAGTTACCAAGTAGATTTGCAGCTTTTTGAAAGTTCAGCACGGAACGTGAATTTAGGTATTTATTTGTTAATAACATTTTGTTTTAATGAATTCGAAAAGTGAAACTGGTTACTGAGGCAATTGTTGTTGTTATTGTTGCTGTCGGCATTACAGCTGACTTGGCTTGGGATGCCAACTTGTTTTTTCTCTGCTTCTTGTTTAATTGACAGTCACTGGCAGTTTGGGCGCGATTTTCAAATTGCAATTTGACTTGCTCAACGGGTTGGTGAAGAGTTTGGACCTCAAAACGGAAAAACGACAAAAAGTTTTTGTCCTCCCAAGTAGGGTCTTTTAAGAAAAGGTGTGTTGATGGTTGGCAGCTTTCCGCGAGTCTCCATTATTTATTTATTATTAAAGTCGACAAAAAAAGGCTGTCAACAAAATTATGCATAATTATGCCTAACAAAGAACAACTAACATATGTACGTACAAAATTAACTAACAACGACTCTGAGACAATGGTACACAGAAAAAAAAACAGGTCAATATCAATTTGATATGGGCTGGTTAATTTGATATTTTTACAAATATCATTTATTTTTATATCGTTTCCAGAGATTAAAACCGTAACCGAAACCGTAACCCTTAACCGCTTAAAACACTCTAAAATTTGTAACTGAAACCGTAACCGTAACCGTATAACATTTATTACCATAACCGGTTATCAGTACCGAAACAGAAACAAATATACGGGTTAATTTCGGTTTTCCTCTACTAAAACGTTCGATAAAAATTAATCATTGCCGGGCAAATGTAGAGGAAAAGATAATTGTGCTTGTGTAGTGAGCAAGAGAGCTCTCTCCAGACTACAGGCGTTTTACATGCAATTCAGTGTTCACCGATTAACACAACCATAAGTTCGGCTCGCGTTAGCATAAAAACATGAATGACTTCGGCCCCTGGTAGCTATGGCTGGCCGGCTCTGGTCTAATGGAGAATACCGAAAAATGTGCCCTTATCTCTTTGACACTCACTTATGCATGGCCGGCTCTGATGTAAATTTATTTGATATATGCACAATGAAACATTTTACAACACAAAGAAAAGAGAGCGAAAGAGAAAGAATGAGTGCAGCTAACCAAAATCTTTACACTTTACACACTTTAAAAGTTGCATCAGCAAGAATGCAGGGCGAACTGATAGTGTTTGGTAACTTGTATTCTATCTGGATTCAATGTTAATTTGAAATCAAAAACAACAACTCATCATTCACCAAACTTTAGTCTCACGAGGTAGAATTCAGAGAACCAAGTCTGAATGATGCTCTCCTATGTGCAATATTTCTTGATCCGAGATATAATATATCTTTATCTGCCGAGCAGAAAATTAACTGTATTAAATTGTTATGAAATCTGCATAAGTGTTGAGCGTTTGTTTTCAGGAGTAGAATTTTTAATAAATCCCCGCTTTTGTCAAATTTATATTATATACATATACAACCGTAACCGTAACCAACACCCGAAACACAATTAGTTTAGTAAGCGTAACCAGTACCGTAACTGATATCCCACAACAGTAATATAACCGTAACCGGAAAAAAGCGATCGGAAAAAACAGTAACCGTAACCCAAACCGTTATTCGTTCGGGTTTTAATCTCTGATCGTTTCTAAACAATAACGTTTCATTTAAACCATAAATAATAGGGGAGAATGGGGGGTTCTGAGCCGCTGGGGGTTGTGAGCCACTAGAATATTGGCCACAAAAAAAAATAAATTTAAACTTTTTGTTTATGTCATGTCTCTCCCTTCTTGTTACCTATCTTTTGGCAAGCAACCTATCAGTCTACACCTTCTTTAAGTTCGTGAACCAGAACTCGACTTTTTTTTCGGAAAAAAAAGATTAAATATTATAATTTAATTAATTATCATTATAAATATTATACAAAATTTTTTTCGCAATGACAAAAGTAAGTATGAGGGAAATATCTTTGGTCAATTGCCTTTTTGATAGAAATATGTTTTTTTTTTTGTAACAATTTCTTTTTGGTTATGTGACGTCACCAAAAAAAAAAGTGAGATATGGGGGGTTGTGAGCCACTTTCAAAAAGAATATTGCAATGACGCGCAATAAAACAGATGAAAAACTCTCCAAAGAAGTAAAAAAACATTGAAAAAGGCAAACAAAAGAACAGCCACAAGCAAAAAGTGCTCGTATATAAAAGAAACAAGACCGATGCCGTCAATCAAATTTCACTCTTCATTGATATTTCTTAATTCAGAGTATGAGAAAAATTGCCTCTTCTGCATGAGTGCTGCATTCAAGCGGTCCAGTTGTTGGCAGTACAGGTCCGAATTGAGCGTTTGGCCATAGGGGAGCAGCTCATAGTGGATGATTCCCTGCCAATCCCACCAAATACACAGAAGAACCTTCCTGGCCGTCAATCCAGGCTTGGCCACCGTCTGGGCAGCTTCACCGCTTTTCGACCACGACCGTTTGCGCTTCAAGTTGTCGTAAGTGACCCACTTTTCATCGCCAGTCACCATCCGCTTCAAAAACGGGTCGACTTTGTTGCGATTCAGAAGCGATTCGCATGCAAAAATGTTTTTTTGCGTCAAGTCGTGTGGCACCCATACATCGAGCTTCTTTTTGAATCCAAGCTTCTTCAAATGGTTTATAACGGTTTGATGACTCATGCCCAGCTCTTGGCCGATGCTACGGCTGCTACTATGCCGGTCTCTTTCGATCAATTCAGCGATTTTATCGCAATTTTCGACGACAGGCCTTCCGGACCGTGGCGCATCTTCGATCACCTCTGCACCAGAACGAAAACGTTGAAACCATCGTTGTGCGGTGGAAATGGAAACTGTATCGGGTCCATAAACTGCACAAATTTTATTGGCAGCATGAGATGCATTTTTGCCTTTATCGTAGTAGTACTGTAAAATATGCCGTATTTTCTCTTTATTTTGCTCCATGTTTTCGACGCTATAACTCACGAACGACTAAAAACAAACAACAATAAATCAAACACGTGTTAGCGCGTGAAAAGCGCTTTCCAAAAAGCTCTAGCGTGAACCGATGCGACGAATACAACTAGAACTACGCGCTTGCAAAGACAAGCTTGCGGAAATACCGCAAGACTTTTTTGACAATCTTATATATAGTTGCCCGATTGGCATAAAACCTGCTGAAACTATGTGAAAGCATTAAAAACTTATAAATACGAGGTTTGGTAGAAATAGCACTGACAAAAAAGTTTTTCTCACTAAAACTACTTTTATAACCGATCGTTCCTATGGCAGCTATATGCTATAGTCATCCGATCCGGCCGGTTCCGACAAATGTGCAGCGTATTTATACCAAAAGACTTCGTGCAAAGTTTGGTTGAGATAGCTTTAAAACCGACGGAGGAGATAGCATAGAAACAGACGGAGATGGCTATATCAACTCAGCTCGTCATGCTGAACAAGAATATATATACTTTATGTGGTCGGAGATGCTTTCTTCTATGCGTTACAAACATCCGGACAATTTTAATATACCCTCTCCAAGGGTATAAAAAGTGCTTTTTATTCCACTACGCAGGTTCGATTTGTTAAACAGGAATAAAATGAAATGATGAAACCGAAAACCGAATTTAATTGAAAACCGAAATACAACCTTTAAACGAAACATGCAGTTCGGGACGTACCGGTACCGGAACTGAAATTTGTTTCGGGATTAAGCCCTGATTGCAAGGGTTCATTTACAATTGGATGATCGCCACCAGATCCCTAACAGATCCCACCAGATCGATATGATATTTTGTACGCCGGTATAGGCGATTATCGATATTTTCATAAACAATATATCAGCCAAAATTACTATGGTAATAGGTGCGTTTTATATGGCAAGCCTTATACAACATCTGGTAATACAACTTAAAATCGCTTTTAAGAACTAATCATACTGGTATGCACGCTGCAGTACGCTGAAAAATGAGGTGTCACTGTTAGAATATATTGAAGACATCGACATGAACCCTTATTGGAGAGGTAATGCGGATGAATTGTTTATGCTTTCTGAAATTGCATTTAAATACTTAATTGCTTCCAAAAGTTCAGTACCATCAGAACCGAAAGCATTCGCATTCTGTGGAACACATTTAACAGCGGGATTCTTAAATTCTTACTCAAATCCAATCCAATCCATCCCCACCAGATCCCTAACAGATCCCCACTAGATCTCCTCCAGAGCCCAACAGATCCCCAACAGATCTCCACTAATTCTTCATCAGATCAGCATCAGATCCCTACCAGGGCCCCACAAGATCCTCTCCAGATCCCCATCACCTCCCCACCAGATCTCCACCAGATACCCACCTTAAGGAAGCGAGAATAGATGTTGAAGCGCTCTGGCAATGCAAATACAAATTGGAAAGACAAAGGCACACCCAAAAGAATCTGGCGCAAAGACAAAATTTTTCAAGTTTAAGTCAGCTATATAGCAGAGCTATATAGAAAATGGGAAATATGCCCTATGTCTTTTATCTACTATAGACAGGAAAAGTACTATTCAGGAATTAAATTGCCTCCAACTCAAATAAAGAATGAATGTTCTAATTGTTTATGAAATGAAGTGGGAAGTCCAATGATCTTGTTGCACAGAAAATAATAATAGAAATTATTTAAGATATTTTATGAACCAAACCTTTTTTGCGGGACTAGTGTTATAAAGTGATTATTTTATGGTACCTTTTTTAGTATACCAAAATCCAAAACCAATACAAATCTTGCTCGATTTGCTGTCTTTTCCATCTTTACATTTGTAAGATCAATAGCACAAAAAATAATTAAAAGGGCTAAATTTATTATCATATACATAAGAACCACCTGTTTCGAAGTTTATAATTTTAATTTTAAGTTTTGGAAATCATATTGTCTGCCATCTCGCCATTGCCATAGTAATCATAGTCTGCACTGGCGGTGGAGGTAGCCACCATTACCACCGCTGGCTTGGGCTGTTCCGTTGAGGTGACCATTAGATTTTGTGTGGGTTCAGTGGTGCGATGAAAGCGTAGGCTATAGCGACTGCGTATAAAAGGTGGTTTGGTCATCACACTGGCATTGCCTTGAGCTGAGGGAGGTACTTAGGCATTACATAAAGCAAACATAACTTGACGAGAGATGCTCACCCAAACCGAGAAGGCAACAGCCTAGCAGAATCAAAAGCAAAGTGAACTTCATTCTTGCAAATTGCAAACTGTGACTCTTGCGGACTGAGCTGCCCGTATTTATAGGTCGACCAAAGCTGAGATAAACACTCTTCAAATCTCTGGGGTCAACTGGGAGAGAACAAAAAAAAATTCAAAACAGATCCGCATTTCCCTAGAGACTAAACGCCAGTAAGTTCATTCACCGCTTTTACCCATTAAAAATGGGTAAAATGGGTATCATCAAGTTGCGAAAAAGTATGTAACACGCGGATGGAAACATTTCGGGGCTTGTAAAGTAGGATTGCAGGATATTTAAAAAATATATTTTTTCGATATTGCCGAAATATCATTTCGATATTCATATTTTGCTGTACAAAAATATCGTTTGTCTTTTGTTGTCGGTTTATGCACTAATGCTAACTTGAAATTCCAAAACAAATATAACAATGCCGTCTGCTGATTTTCAATCGATGGGCAAATACTACTGAAGATAAGACTGGGAGGTTCTTGAAGCAACTGTATAGTCGTCGAGCATTCTTTGTGGTATTGTTTGTTACTGTTTAACATTAAGTGGAAACATAACATGACCTCGAACCGGCTAAAACTTGCTAATTGGATTATTATAAAGTTCGTAAAAGGAGTCACAATCAGGGGTGTCCAGGAAATCTCTAGAGGTTCTCGTATAAACGATTTCACTTCAAACTGAACTTGTAATACTGAATTTGTAATTTAACAAGAATAAGACAGGCTAGTAGATTATGTAGAAGGAAAACCGTACCCATTAAATGTACTTGGCTTTGAGAAGGCGATTTTAAATCGCTCAACTTTCGTCTTGTTATCTGTGCCCCTTTACATATAAAGTCAAACAAACTTTAGTTTGAAATGCTAACGTTTATACGAAAACCTCTTGAGTTTTGTGGGACACACCCAAATATGTATTTTATTTAATTCAAAAACTTATTGTGAAAACTTATTCATGAATTTTTATTAATGGGATTGGGGAAAAATGATTAACATTCGAGTTCAAGGAAACATTAAAATATAAAAATCTTTAAAATATTGAACTTTAACACATAATTTAAAAAGAAACAAATTAATTTCTATGATATATGATAATTCACCACAAAACTCAAAAATTTCTTTTTTAAAAAAAAAAAAATAATATATCTTGTTATGTCCAATGGTTTACGAGATATTGACTCAAGCAGTTTTCAGCTTGGAACTTGCTCACCCTGTCGAGATTTACCTGATCCAATCTGACTAACCAATCACCGATTTTTCCATCTATTTTACCTCCTCTTTAGATTCTTTACTTAAAACAAGTAAATAAAAATAAAAATTTAATTAATTAAAAATCAAATTTTTTAACATAATACAATTTACCTTCAGTGCTTCTAAATATGCTACACATTTTAACACATTCAAATTGGCTCTATATAAAATAGTTTACCTCTAGAGTGCATGTGTCATATTCCGAAGTTTAAGGAAAAAAAAAGCATACCTAGGCTGACTGTATAACAGAACATTGTTGATTTTAAAATGGAAATATAATTTTAAATGCGATATTATAAAAATTCAGCAAAACCGCGCAAAAGCGCATACCTACAGCTATAGTACATTATTCAAAGAAAATAATAAAGCAGTATTGCAAGATAATTAAGAGGGGTACTTCTGGGTACTCTTAACACAAGTTGCCATATGTAAGAGAAGCACGAAAATTTTAGATTTTTTTATTTTTAAGGAAACGCTTTCGAAGGACTTGGAAACTTTGATAATTTTTATGGCAATCTAATGCAAAGTCGAAAATAAGAAATCAATCAGCAACTTGGTGTTGCTTTTCTAACTTTGACTATTATTATTTTTTGTTTGCAGAGATTTTAAGAAAAAATCAACTTTGAACGGCTTTGCCATTCAAAACTGTTTTGAAAAACGGTTCCAAATTTTGCATCAAATAGCATATATGTATTCAAAAGTTATTGCCGACCTTCGTTTTATCCAGTAAACAAAAGTGGGACTTATTGGCCAAAATTTCAGATGCTGGCCAGTGCTCTGCAAGAAGGTATAGAGTATAATAAGTTTGTGCAAAAGTATGTAACAGGGAGAAGGAATCCATTTCGACCCTATAAAAGTAAATATATTCTTGATCAGCATCAACAACCGAGTCGATATAGCCATGTCCGTCTGTCCGTCTGTCTGTCCGTCCGCATGAACAAACAGATCTCAGAGATGGTAAGATATAGAGGTTCGGCAAGTATGGGACAATTGCTTCTTATACTTGCAGGCAGATCAAGTTTTGTTATCAAATTTTGCCACGCCCCCTCCCGCCCCCGCTATTTTGAAAAAACGTCATATCTCCCACAGTTTTGTAGATAGATGATTCGAACCTTTTAGAGATAGTTAGTCAATAGCAATATGAATCGATTTGCTCAAAAAAATGATAAAGATCGGATGAGCGGTTCTCAAATTATAAGCAAATAAGTGAATCACCCCGCCACTTCCTTCCCACCCTTTCACAACCAACGCCGCACAGTGTTAGAGAGAGAGAGAGAGAAAGAGAGAGGGATAGATAGAGAGAGGGAGAGAGAGAGAAACTTAGAGATGAGCGCAGCAGCAGCACTGCATTCAGCTCCTACTCTAGGTACAGAGTATGTTGTTAGGGCCGAGCTTGTTCTCACTTTTTTTTAAGATTTTGAATTGTACATTCGTTTGCTTGCACTCATTAGATATCTCACATTTAAAAAAAGAAAAAACAGAAAGGCAAAGCTAACTTCGTCTGTACCGAAGTTTTGATACATGAAATAGCTTGTCTCAACGGTTAGCGACTTCGACCAAACTTCGCAGATCAGCTTAAAACATTACATATTACCCATGACCGTGTTTGAGAGCAGTAATATTGAGAACAAAACAGTTTTTCTTACTAAAATCCATTTTCCGAACGAACATTTGTATGGCAGCTACAAAAAGTAGTCATCCGATCCGGTCGGTTCCGACATATTAGCAGCGTGCAGTAAAAAGAAGACTCTGTGCAAAGTTTCAGCTCGATAGCTCCAAAACTGAGGGACTAGTTCGCGTAGAAACAGACAGACGGACCGACGGACAGACGGACGGACGGACAGACGGACGGACGGACGGACAAAGCTTAATCGACTCAGCTCGTCATGCTGATCAAGAATATATATACTTTATGTGGTCGGAGATGATTCCTTCTATGCGTTGCAAACTTCTGGGCAAAATTATAATACACTTTTCAAGTGTATAAAAATCTTGAAAAAAATATATAACACGACGCTCTTACGGGGACCAGAACCACGGCCTCCACGTTTTGTAAGCGAATGTGTAATTCTACTCTACCACTGCTCTTGTAGCACATGCTTAAAAACATATGTTTTTGACACCACGTCATGCTAAGGTTTAACAGTGCAGTTGGCTAATGTGTCGTCGTCCGTGAGTTGTTCAGTCTTCGGAGGTCCAAGGTTCAAGTCCCAGTACTCGGTAAGTAAGGAAACATTTTTATAATGGTATCTTAAAATGAATTACAGTTCAAATTCAAGTGGCTGGGTGTGGTCGGACCGGTCGGTCGGTGCTTACTCACATTTAATCAATCAACAAAACTCAGCGTTTAATTATATTAAGCTCATACCGCAATCGCATCGAGCGGTTGAGCTAGAGTTTCTTTGTGTTCGATCGAACAAAACTCAGCGTTGACCGGCCAACTCTCTCTCTCTAATAGAGAGTCTCTATCTCCTTTTCCACATCTGTAATAAAGACGAACAAGATTATATTCAGAGTATAATACAACTAATACGGTATAGCGGGCTACGTACCATTGAAAGCTGAGAGCTTTTTCTGAAACCGCGTGCATAAATGTATGGAAGTTTGATCTAACGGAGCCGTTTTCTGGTGTGGCCCTCCAGGAGGCCGCCGATAAAGCCAGATCTTTGAGATGGTAAGATATAGAGGTTCGTAGACTCGTTCTAATGGAAGGCAGATTATGCCTATTTTGAATATTTGCCACGCCTTTTAGACATAAAGAAAACACCATTATTTATCGATTCACAAAGTTTAGTCCATACAGGGTTCGTATGGCGACACAGCAGGTAGTACTTCATTCGGTCCATATGGCTTCGTACTTTACTCAGTTCGCGTAGCTCCACATGCACGAATTGTCGAGACTAAAATCGGCTTCAATTTAGACTACAGCAGCGATGTGTAGTACTCCACACAGTAAGTCTCCACTGTTAAAACTCATCATTTAATAACAAACTGTTGTCGGTACAGAGTATTTTACAGCCCTCATTCCTTTTTCTTGTTTTAAATTGATTTTATTTGTTATCTGTGATGGAACGCTTAAGTACTTAACTTACGGGTTAAACGAGAATTGTACAATACAAAAATGGTAATAAATACGTGGTGTGAATAACCGGAGCCTCAATTATCCGTAGGTTTGGGACGTTTTGGTCCCGAGGGTATTGGGGGTGGTGGTACATCCGGCACATTAATGTTTTTGCTCTCCGAACCATTTTTGATATCCTCAAAACTGGGAGTGGCATCATCCTGCTGCGTGTCCAAAGCCAAGGGTTGTATTTCCTGCTCAGGTGGTGGCGTGGGTGCGGCGGGAACTGGAAGAGGCGCTGCACTGCGTGTCGGATAACCCTGGCTGGGATAGTAATCGTAGGGCGGCAAATAGTTCTGACGTATATAACCGGCCTGATCATAGATTACCGGATATTGGCTGTACGGATAGGGTGGCAGGTGTGTGGGCTGACCCGTGTACTGGGAAGGCAGCGGTATAAGCACTGGAGGCAATCCCTGTTCGTTGAGGGGCAGTGGCATTTGTTCTTTGGGCATTTCCTTGGGCTCCATGGCACCGGGAGCAGACGCTTGAGGTGGAACAGTAGGTTGCTCGTAAGGAGCAAAGCCAGCGGGCAAGGGATAAGGTAGCTATGGCAAACATTTCAATTAATACTTGAGCAAAATTATACAAGCAATTTGTTTAGACTTACCCGCTGGCTGCAGGCAATAAGTCCCCAATGAAATAAGTCCCCAAACGATAAAATGAAATAAGGCCCCAAATTTGGGGTGTTATTTCATATGAAATAATACCCCAATTTAAATTATGAAATAAGGCCCCACTGAAATGAAATAAGGCCCCAAAAATAAATGAAAAAAGGCCCCAAATTTGGGGTGTTATTTCATATGAAATAATACCCCAATTTCAAAAATGAAATAGCACCCCAATTTTTCTAAATATTTTTTAATTTGGATTTTTAGTAAAAAATAGTGAAAATTTGATACAAAAAAATCGCGCGATTTTTTTGTATCAAATTTTCGCCTGCGGCGCTTAAATAGAATCCTTTTTTTTAAATTAAATAATGAAAATTTGATACAAAAAAATCGCGCGATTTTTTGTTTCAAATTTTCGCCTGCGGCGCTAAGATTGAACATTTTTTTTTGTATTATAAATTAAATTCAAGTTGTAAAACATTTTCTGTTCTTTTACGTAAAACAGTCCAGTCCTGCGTATTCCAACAATTTTTCTGCACTCCATAATTTAAACTTTCATTTTTATGTCTACTTCGCACAATGCAAATCACTAAACTGATCAACATACTCAAAAGTTTATCACTGAACTATTTTTAAAACATTACTTTTGCACACCTTTACAAAAATTCTGCGCGTCAAATACTTAGTCCAAGAATACCAGCAAATAAGAAAATTAAGCGTTATTAAAGTTCTTGAATTTTTTTTCATATTTTAGGAAAAATAAGAAAAATGAAATAGATCCCAAAAAATCATATTAAAAATTGGCGTCTAATTTCCTTATAAAAATGAAATAAGGCCCCAAAAATTAGCTTTGGGGTCTTATTTCATTTCTTCTTTTGGGGACTTATTTCATTTTGAAATTTTTTTTAGGAAATAATGCCCCAAAAAAATGAAATAACACCCCAAATTTGAGAAAAATCGTTGTTTTTGTTTTCCATATAAATTTTTGGGGCCTTATTTCATTTTTTTTTTTATTTTTTGGGGCCTTATTTGGGACAAATGCTTCTTTTTATCTGTACGCAGATCAAGTTTGTTTCCAAACTTTGGCCACGCCCCCCCCGCCCCCGTAATTTGGGAAAAAGTTATATCTCCTACAGTTTTAAAGATAGAGGATTCGTACCTTTTAAAGAGATAGTAGTAATTAGCAAAATGAATTTGCCGAAGAAATGAAAAAGATCGGATAAACGGTTTTCAAGTTATAAGCAAAAATAAAAACAACCCCCCCCTCCCCCAACCACCCAAAAATGTTTGCATACTTTTCGGATGGTCACACCAAGTAACGCGGGAACACTAATAAACATGTTTTTTTCATGAGTAACGGTTTTTTTTTTTTTATTAAGGTTTGGTATAGTTAGATATTTCCCAATTACAAAACGTGCTCCGAACTCGATTTAACCGGTTCAAAAATGGTTCAGGGTCATATACTTGGTTCGGATCAGTGGTGGAAGTCTTATGCCACCGGTTTGGCTTATAACACAGTTTATGGGTCAAAACAAACCACGGTTCAGTGGTTTACTCTCAAGAAGCAAGATATTTTGAACTTTTAGCTTTTACTTTTGTAACTTTTATGAGACTTTAAGAGGGTTGTCAATATTTTATCGATATATCGATATTTTGTTGAACGATAAGGACCGAATAGTCTGAAGAAGTTCTGAGGATTGCTAGGTTGAAATTTTTTTGTTTGGACATTTAACAATTTTTGTACTCTTTTTATACTCTGAAGTTCAGAGTCTGAACCAAAGGTACACAGAGTATATTATACATATAAAAACGAGAGCGTAAGTTAAAGTCGGCTCTAACCGAATTCGATATACCCGTTACTCATGAAAAAGCATGTTTAACAGTGGTCCTGCATTCCTTAGTGTGACCATCCGAAAATAATGCCACTTTTTTTTGGGGGGCAGGCAGGGGGGGGCTTGCTTCACTTTTTGCTCATAGCTTGAGAACCTTTCATCCGATCTTTATCATTTCTTCAGCAAATCATTCATTTTTAATTAATTACTAACTATCTCTAGAAAATACGAATCGTCTATCTTTAAAAATGTAGGAGATATAACGTTTTTTCCAAATTGCGGGGGCGGGAAGGGGCGTGGCCAAAATTTGAAACAAACTTGATCTGCGTGCAGATAAAAGAAGCATTTGTCCCATACATGTCAAACCTCTATCTCTTACCATCTCTGAGATCTAGGTGTTCATACAGACGGACGGACGGACGGACGGGCGGACGGACGGACGGACAGACGGACAAGTCTATATCGACTCGGCTGTTGATGCTGATCAAGAATATATATACTTTATATGGTCGGAAATGATTCCTTCTGCCTGTTACATACATTTGCACGACTTTAGTATACCCTTTTTACTCTACGAGTAACGGGTATAATCAGGGATGCAAACCACTCGGAAATAAGGACTGGTTCGGTTCAGTGGTTCATACAGTTCTTGCATGGTTTTTGGGGCTTACTGAACCGCGGTTATGGTTCGGTTCGGTTTGGTTCACTTTTTATTCATTTAATTAACTAAAGAAAAATACTTTTGATACAAGTGCTCAGATTATTCATTAACAAAGACTTAGATTTTCAGTTAATCGGGTATGTTCAAAACTTCGACAGCAATTTCGTGACGTTGTTGTGAGTTGTTTAGAAACTTTCACGGTTTGAAATCGACTACTGAAAGCCAAGCGGATCAAAATCGTCAAATAATTACAATTTTCTTTTGACCTGATCAAGTAATCTCTGACATATTTGGCACTTCACATATAAATAAACTAGCATAAAGCCCGTCGCGCTTCGCTGCGCCTTGAACAGTATTGAACCAATATCAGAATCATTTGTAAGTCAATCGTGAGAGTCATATATTTACCAAATTTTAAAATTGTCTATAATTTTGTTTCAACGTTTTACTACTTTGCTATTTCACCGTTACGTTTTTGCCGCTGCGTTCTTCACTCTCCATCCACTTCTTACACAACTTCCACCAGTTTCGCACCCACATCCCTCCCACTTCCCATCCACATCCCATCCACTTCCCACCCACTCTACACCCAATTACCACCCACCCACTTCCCCCCAGTTCCCACCCACATCCCTTCCACATCCCACCCCCATCCCTCCCACTTCCCATCCACATCCCACCCACTTCCCGCCCCCATCTCACCCCACCCTCTCCCCATCCACTTCTTACACAACTTCCACCCGTTTCCCACCTACTTTCCACCCACTTCCCGCCCACATTCCACCCACCTATCACCCAATTCCCGTCCAGATCCAATCCACTTCTCACGCACTTCGCGCCCACTTTCCACTTACCTACCACCCACATCCCACCCACATCCCTCCCACTTCGCGCCCACTAGACACCCACCTCCCGCCCACTTTCTACCCACTTTCCACCCACTTTCCACCCACCTATTTTCCCACTATTCTCCCACTTCCCAGTGGGCATCCCGCCGGTATTTCCGACATCGGAAAATGCAATCACTAATTATTTAGTATTCCCAACAAACAGAGTTTCAAGTCAATCGGTTGAAAAATAGTTTTTTGCATGAAGAGTTTTCCACGAATTTTCCGGCCGTTGGGTTAAATTTTCCAACACAAACCGAGTTTCAAACCAATCAGGTGAAAATAGTTTTTTCCATGCAGAATTTTCCGGCCATTTTCCTCGTGGGCGGGTTTTCCCAATGTTGGGAAATCGTGTCGAATATTTTGCGTACTATGCTTGCAAACCAAGTTTCAAGTCAATCGGGTAAAAAACAGTTTTTTGCATGCAGAGGTTTTCAGTAATTTTCCGAGCGTTGGGTCCAATTTTCCAACATCGGAAAATCATATCTCAATGTATTTTACCTACATTCCTTTCAAAACGAGTTTCAAGCCAATTAAATGAAAAATTTCGGCCATTTTCCTCGTGTGCACATTTTCCAAAATCTGGAAAACACGTGTCGAATTATTTCCCGTACTATGCTTACAAACTATTTTTCAAGTAAAGGTAAAACTGGCTATACAGCTCCTAAACGGGGCCAAGCCAAGCTTCTCTCAATCTCTTGGCGTGTGTGCTTTAAATTTTTCGCACAAGAGAAAGGGACCTACAGTTTAACGCCGGATCCGAACGGCAAAGTTTGAGAAATTGCTTTTTCATGGCTAGTTACTTCACAGCTGGCGCCACTAAGCTGGTGAAGGTGACCGAATGTGTAAAAGCTATTTTCTAAAGAAAGAAAAAAACTTTTATTATTAGATGTTCAGAGGCGGGATCGAACCCACGACCTCCCGCCCAGCAGTCCAGCACACTAACCACTGGGCCACAGACGGCCAAGTCAAGTCAGTCGGATGAAAAATTAAATGTTTTCCATACAAACTTTTCCGACGCTTTTCCAACTGGGTTCCGGGTGGAATTCTCCAAAACCCCGCTTTAGTAAGCACTTTCACCACAAACAGAAACTTCTGTAAAAATTACAGCCCTCTATCTCTTACCGTTTAGGATTTACGATGATCATTCAGTGAATCAGTCAGTCAGTCAGAACACTCTCTTTATAGATATAAAGACAGATATTTTAAAGTAACTAATAAGTAAAAGCTTTAAGAGTGGTAAATAAAAAAATGCATGATTCTTTACCATGTTTAACTTCTGATAAAGATAAAAAGCAAACTTTAAGCCTTAATGGTTTGGGAAAAAAGTAAACGATTTATGTAAAGAATGTAGCTGTTCCTGCAACACAAGTATCAGTCTAGCGCACTCTTACCAACTATAGAGTCAGTAATAATGAAAGATTGCTAGAAGATACACTAATGATAAATATTACCCCACTAACGCAGAAATATCGAAATGGGTACACTTACACAAAAACCTCTGTCAATTTGGAGTGGTCTGCTTTGCACTTGTGCTGCCTTCGAAATGCTGGCATGAGATGGTCTCTGGCAACTTGCAGAAGATAGGCCTGCTGAAACCGCGAGGTTCTTAAACCAGCTGTACAGTAAGCCATACTCTTTTGTGGTGTGTGAAAGTCTTGTTTTAAAAGTTATGAACAAACATAAATTTAAAATATATAGACTGAACGGTTGCGCTGTCGACTCCAATTGTCCGTTTGCATGTTAATTTGTCCACATATGGTACACTTATGTATTGCGTTTTCTCGCTCTTGTCTCTGCTGTCGGGTTCACTGGTCTTTGTTTGGGTGGAGTTTGTTATTAGTCGTTCAATCAGCTGGTCCGGATAACTATTTTTCCTAAGCATTGTTTTGAGTTTAATATATATTTCGGGTCTGTATGATGCGTGGCTTAAGGTATATTAAGGAAATGGGTTGATCTGAGTGAAAACTCATTATTCTTCCTGAAGCTATGGTTTTCGTGTACCACTTGAACTTTAATTTTCCATCGTCTCTTTTTATTTCCGTGTCGAGGTAGCATATTCTGTTGTCCTTCTCTACTTCCATTGTAAATTGAACCCGATGATGTTGCTTATTCAGTGTTTCTAGTATAGTCTCAGCGTCTTTTTTCCTAATTATACAAACTATATCGTCCACATATTTTGTTAGGTGTTTGACTTCTATGTGTCTCTTCTCTAAATTTGCCATTGCATCGTCCAAAATTTTGTCCAGTATAATATTTGCTATGGTCGGTGAGATCGTATTGCCCTTAGGCATACCATAAATTTGGTTGTAAATTACGTTGTCATATGCTACATAATTATTTTCCGTTAGTACGAAGTCAAGAATTTCCTTAAATCTAGTCTTTGGTATCTTAGTGTACTCGGCTATGTCTGTCCATCTGTTCATTATGTTCGTCATTGCTAATTTCACTGGTATATTAGTAAACAGCGAAACTACGTCGAAAGATACCAGGACTTCGTCATCTGCAATGTTGGTGTTAGCAAATTTCTCCTTTAGTTGAACTGCATTCTGTATATTGTACTTCTCGGACACGATGTTCCTAAGAATGCCGCCCAAGTATTTTGCCAACTTGTTTTCTGAAAACATTATTCCTGAACCCCGGTTCGAGCCCAAACCTAAATTCAGCTACCTTCTGAACCCGCTCTGTGAATCCGAACCAAAAAAGGTTCGCGGGATCGAACCCCGGAGTGAACCCTTGCCGGTTTTTATGAGGTTTGCAGCCCTGGTAAAAAAATGTTCGGACTTGAAATAAATGTGTAAAAAACAAAATGACGAAAAACACTATTCGTTTGCCCATTGTCAAGTCCCTGGCTTGTCATTTAAGCCACATTTAACGCTTTTGGACGCCACCATTGAATCACCTACAGATCTGCTTAATTGATTGCCATATCGATGATCAATCAATGAATTGTTTGGACTACGCACAATCGGGTGTTTGACGGAAGTTGGGAGACTACTAGGAAGCCCATGGCTTGGCTTCCCCTCCTCCTCTTACCCCTCCAGCCAGCCGGTCTACTCTTGACTTTCAGTTTGCCTGCATTGAAAACGTGCTCCAAATGGGTCCAGCACACAGTAACAATCAACACATGTCGGACCATTGTTATGAATTAAGCACAGTTCATTAGTTTTCAATTGAAATGTAGATTGCTCCTTTAATTGGATTACGATCACAACCAATCGAAACGGAACGGGCGGCATTCTTGAGGCTTTCCTTAGGTCCGGTTAAACTAGTTGCCCACTTGGGCGTGATGGAAATGCACCGAAGCAATGACTGCCAATTGAGCTAAGCTCAGTTCAGATTACCATGGCCTAGACACATATGCTGGGCCCGCCCGGCCACGATCTCTGCTGGTAATTTGCTTTGCTTTCCATGCATTTCACTTTGACTTTCCTTTGGCACAAAACATTCTCCACCCACGCAGCTTTCAAAGAGCAATTTTCAACGCTTTTCCTTTTCGATTCGTGGCCTCAGTGAAATGATTCGAATCGGACAAGACAATAATCGGTAATAATCAAATCTTGGAGTTGAGTGCACCACTTCAGTCCATGAAATTGGGCCACACTGAGTGCCAAAAAAAAAAAACAATGAATAACAACACAAAGTGTGTAATAAAAGTGATAGTTGAAAATGCGGGCTGTCTTTGAAGATTAGGCGCTTGGCCGTGGGTGTAAGTTTATGCATAGGCCTTAAGGTTGTGAGATGAAGATGAAACTTCAAGCTGGGTGGGTGGTCGCCAGATGAGAGACAGTGGACCATGAACACAGTTGGGATTTGTAATGACTATTAACTATTAGCATCTTTATAATAAAGAACAACTGCATCGTAAAAACTTTCATATTCTTGATTACAAAGTTTTGCAAGCAAGTTGCAAGTTGGGCTCGGGTCTCGCCAGCACCAAATAAAATTGTTTTACATTTTGAAATTAATTTTCTGGTTTCGCGAAATTATTTAGTGAAATAACTGAACGAAATATTTCACTAAAAGATAGTTTTCCGTCCAATTTGTTGTCCACCGTCCATTACACAAAAAATGTTGAAGGCGGAGCCGTGAAACACGAAGCGAATTGGTTTTATAATTCGACTAAGGCCGGCGTTAATTCTATGGACCAAATGCTAACGCATTTTACAAAAATTGGTCAACAAGAGGCTGGACAAATGCATTTTTCTGCAACATTATTGACGTAATGGCATTGGCCACTTATATAATATGTAAACAAAACGATGGAATTAACCGAAAAGACGGGACATTGGTCCTTGCAAATGTCGAAAATTGCTTGAATAATCCACACATAATCGCACAGCTTACGACTCGATGGCTTTTGAATTGTTCTTCGGCAGAGCAATAAATCTTGCCCGCAGTGTTGTGGTTCCCTCAACACTTGTGCAACTTCATGATCCCCTTTTTCCCATTTTTAATGAGAACAGGGTATAAAAAACGAAAAAAGCACAACATTTTTTTTTTTTTTTCTACATTCCGAAATTTATCAGTTATATATTTTCTCACACAGGTAGCTGATTCTATGCCAAAACGAAATAAAAGATTACAAATCAAAAACATTTACCACCATAAGCCCAAATTTGACGCAATGCAACTCTAATTCCCATACAAATGCCTGTTATGGTATGGAGTCGCCAAAGCCCTATGTACGTGTACGGGGGTTCAGCTTTTCAATCTTTTGGGGTGGAATTAAAAGTGGAACAAAATGCCAATCAAAAATCTAAGGAAATACATCACTATATATATACAAATATAGTTAGGCTAAGTATACTTTGGGGGCGCTGTCGTAACTTTTTCTCAATTCGTATTGAATTCTCAAACTTTTCTTCTACTATCCTCCTTACCTAGCTGTTTTTTCTACTTTCTTTACCTTCAAGTTATTCTTTTATTTTTTTTTTTTTTTTAATCCTTCTTTGAATACTGCTACTTTATTGATACATTGCAAGATCATATCTCATGTCCTAATTTTTTATACCCGTTACTCGTAGAGAAAAAAGAGTATAGTAAATTCGTGTAAATGTATGTAACAGGCAGAAGGAAACATTTCCGATCTTAAATAGTATATAAATATATTCTTGATCAGCATTAACAGCCGAGTCGATATAGCTTTTTCCCATTGTCCGCCCGTCCGTCTGTATGAACACCTAGATCTCAGAAACTAGAATAGCTTGCAATGTAGACTCCTATTGTCTGCACTTAGATCAAGTTTGCTTTAAATTAATGCCACCCCCACTCAAAAAGTTTATTAACTCCTAAAATTTTAAATAATACATAAGATTTAAACTTAATTAATATTTGCAATAACTATAAATCCTTCATATGTTCATAAAGAAAGAAGAGAAAGTCGGTCAAGCCCGACTATAACATACTCTGTACCTGGAGAAGGAGTTTCCCTCTCTCTCTCTCTCTATCTATCTTTCTCTCCCTCTTGTGCGGCGTTGGTTGTGAAAGGGTGGAAGGGGGTGGCGGGGGGTGATTTACTTATTTGCTCATAACTTGAGAACCGCTCATCCGACTTACACCGTGTATTGCTATTGACTAACTATCTCTAGTAGGTACGAATCATCTATCTACAAATCTGTGGGAGATATGACGTTTTTTTCAAAATTGCGGGGGCGGGAGGGGGCGTGGCAAAAAATGAAAATAAACTTGATCTGCCTGCAAGTATATGAAGCATTTGTCCCATACATGCCAAACCTCTATCTTTATCCATCTCTGAGATCTATTTGTTCATACGGACGGACGTGGTACAGAGTATAAAAAAGGATAGTACCTAGCCGAGCTAAAAAGTGTTACAAACTTTTCGGATTTACCCACTCAAGCACACAGCACTATAGAAATTTTGCCATTCAGTAGTTATAAACACCTTTTCCAAAGTGCTCAAAACTTTAATTTTTTAGTCTCATTCGTTCACAAATACATCAGTCTTCAATGTTATGTTATGCTAACGAATGACAGTTTAATGTTAAGTGTATGTTTTCCTGCTCCAATTTGCAATGGCCAAATAACAATAAAAACAGAAAGTATTGTCGAATATTTTTGATGAAGTCGACTCGTTGTGGTATGTACTATGTTTTATTAGCATTGATTTGTAGAAATAAATCGTGGCGTTCCTTTAGTTGAGGGTATTCGTGATTCATCTCACAAAAAAAATTTGGGAAAAAAACTTAACTTTTTAAAGCCTTACCAAATTTTGTTTAGATTTGTTAGAGCTGTGACTTTTTTCACCTTTTAGAGCTATCAATTCCATTTCTGTTTCCCTCTCAACCATAATTATGTGCAATTCTTTGCAAAATTTAATTCAACCAAAATTTCTTCAATGCCTACTCGCATGCCAAATAGAAAACTTTGACAAGTTGATCTCCCAAAGTAGATGTTATTATACACTTGCCCAGAAATTTGCAACGCATTGAAATATTCATTTTCGACCCTTAAACTATATTTTTTGCAAGACGGCTTTGATAATTTGTCTCTGTCCGTCTGTCTGTTTCTACGCAAAACTAGTCTCTCAGTTTTAAAACTACCGAGCTGAAACTTTGCAAACTTTTAGTGCAGAATGCTAATATGTCGAAACCAGATCGGATCGGATAACTGCTATATGAACTATCGGTCGAAAAGAGGGTTTTTTGTGGGAAAAACTTTTTTGTTTTTAATGTTAACGTCTCCCAACTCAGCGAAATATGTAAATTTTTTAAAATGTTATGGGTCTTTTGAGAAAATTTTTTGTTTTTAATGTCAACGTCTCCCCAACTCACCGATACCCAGTGTTTTTGTCGTCTATTATCTGTTATGTTAATATTGATTGACTGACAAATAATTTTTACTCATCAGCTCTTGTTTCAAGATATGCGGAAAAAGAGTAATTTTTGCACTCTAGGTTTATGAGGCCACTAGGCAAATTGAAGCTTATGGTATGTGTGATAAAATATTATTTTTTATAAAAATCAAAGGCGCTTTTTCAGCGGAAATGTGTAATTGCCTCTAAGACAGACATTTTTCGATTTATAGCGTTTTATCAAAATAAATCATCCTTGACTCGCTTGATTATATCATCTGATATAGTCGTAACATGATCTATTTGTGATTTTGACATTTTAATCAGTTTATTTGCGTATAGCCTGTTTGACGATATATTTAAATTTATGGGAGGAAACTAGTGTCAGTAAAAATTTATAGGAACTGTGAAAGGCTACTTGTTTCAAATGAATTTATCATCTACATGTAAACATAAACACTTTAGGTCTAATCAAGTAGCCTCTTTTACAGTTCCTTACAGATTTGGTGACAATCTAGTTTTCCTCCCAAATTAAATATGTATTTTGTCTTTAGCAGGCTAACGCCAAATAAACTGATTTGAATGCTATAAAAATCACAAAATTAGATCATATGTTTGGCCATATGCTCTGATGGAGAAAATAATTATCAAATAACCGCGCTAGCTAAACGGGATGATTTATTTTGATAAAAAGCCATAAATCGAAAGATGTCTGTCTTTAAAGGCCAAATTATACACTTTCCGCTCAACTTATATAGCGCCTTTGATTTTTTTAAAAATGCAGGGATATGTACTTTAACGCATATAGTTTATAAACTCACATATTTATGCATAGTGTGGCCTCCATAAATCCTGAGTGCCAAAAATTCAACTTTCGTTTTTCCGCCATATCTTGAAACAAGAGCTGATGGAGCTAAACCGAAACCAGTTTTGGAATCAGTGAGCATAAACTTATCATATTTTTAAATCATATTTTTAAAGCACCTCACAAAGTTGGTCATTTTGTTGGCCTGTGTTATTAATATTATATGCTTTCACACAAATTTGGAAGTTTTGGTCAAAATCGGACGACTATATATTAAAGCTTCCATAGGAACTATCGGTCGGAAAATGGGTTTTATTAAGACAAATTGTTTGTTTTAATGCTGGCGTTCTTAAGCTCTGATATATTAAAACATTTGCAAGCGTATAAAAACTTCGGCAAAGACGAAGTTAGCTTGGCCATCTCGTTTTTGATTGTCGCACCTGAAAGATAATTTGAAGAAAAAAAGGATATTATGTGCAACTCTGCCGTTGAACTGTTGGAAATTAAACCGAATAATGAAACAGATTGAACGTAGACACCCTGACTGGCTTAAGCAATATCAATTCTTAGAAACTGAGAAGCACATGAACCGTGTGTGCTGTTTACGCTTAAGCGTGTTAGAGGTCGTAGGAAACAAGCTGCTTCTCAATAAGATAACTTGGTACCAGAAGCAAGCACATCTGCTTGTAAAAAGGAAAAAAGAACAAGCTGCAACGATCAAAAACTATTCGAAATATAACGTCTTAACAAATCAAGAACCCTTTGCGGTCGTTCGCCGATGATGCCTTGCCATCGTGCAAAGAGTGCAGACATTTTGTTATTATATGGAAAAACTATTGGGTGAAAATCAAAGACGGAAATAGGTGAATTTACCAATGATTTTTTTGTGAGATATTAGCTGGCAGATATAACAAGGGTACATCACTTGTGTGAGTTGTTGTGTATTCTTGACATCCTTGTACTTCGTCTGGCTCGACGCAAATGCCGCGAGCTGCTAAATCAACAAATCCAAAAAAATAGAGAAAATAAATTAAACGAGAAAATAAAGATAACTTCGAATCCGTCGAAGTTTTAAAACACTTAAAAAGCTTGCTTTAACGACTAGGGATTTCGTCCAAACTTCGCAGATCATCTGAAAAACTCATATTAATCATGATCGAGTTTAATAGCGCTATCATTGAGAACAAAACAGGGTTTTTTTAACCTTATTGCTTTAAAACTAGACCGCAATATCTTGCTTAGCTTTTAAGTTTTTAATTAAGGTCTAATATTTGGAAAAAATTTCCTATAGTGGTATGTCACGTTGCGTATTACAAATATACAGTTAAATAGTTGCATTAAAAAACTCGAAAGCATTCCGCAGACAAAACTCACTTCCGCATTCTGTCACGTTAGGTATGTCTTTTTGCCTGCCAGAATCTTGGGGACCTTACTGTCTGCAACACCCAGCTTATATACTAAATAAAGTTCTATACAATATCAGGAAATTTATTATAATATTTTGTTTGGTTTTTCTTCATAATAAAGGCTAAAGAAAATTCATTCGGAAGTTGGTAATAGAGAAGTTCGACTGTACAAGCATGTACAAGCACTGTACAAGCAACTTTCCCGCTTTTCCCCTGAACAAAAGACGAATTGTTGTTTTTTTTTTTCTTTTAATTTGCAGTGTATCCAAATGGAATAAAAATCATCCAAAACTAAATTTTTGGCTTGAAGTTTTGTTGAGGCTACCTTAGCTGGTTTAAATATGCGTACAATTTCGCAACCTGAGTGCTATATTTTATTGTTCAGAAAAAGTCGTTATCTGGTGCAGTAAAATTGAAGCAGATGATAAGGAAAAAGAACTGAAACTGTACCCGTACCAACCTTTTTGGTTTCGTTCCGGTGCTATCGATTCTCAACTAAAAAATTAGTATCGGTTCCGGTTTCGGTAGGTCACTTGAAACGGTTTATTTGGGTTAACGGTTACGTCAATAAGCCCTGATATAAATAGAAATACTCTCGAAACACAAGGTATCCAAGCAATGTTAAAGTATTGTGACAATAATTTTTTGACAAGCTGAGAAAAGTTTTAAGCTTTTGAAAGGTCTCGTAAATAAAATGGGGTTTAGCTGGCCAAACGTTTAAAAAAGTTCCTCCATTGAGCAAGACCTTTATAAGTTTTTTTTTAAATTTTTCTAGAATTTTTTTTATTTAGCCTTTCTTCAATAAATAAATTCAAATAATTCTTACCAAATGTCGGGTGGTTTGTTTACCCCCCAACTCTTATTAAGCCACTTAAACTGGATAGCTAGAACGACTTACTATAAAGTTAAACTACAATAAACTAACGTATATCAGCACCTTTGATTGGCTAAGTGCTACAAAATTGCAATTTGCATTTGTTTACCATATCTTGATGGCATTAATTAATTTTGATTTCCAACTGAATCAATTGAAAATATTTCACTACAAAAAAAAACGAGATTCAATTCTCACTCTCCCCCTTCCCGCCAAGTTAGCTCGCATTGCTCGATGCTTTGGCGTCTTAGACGCTGACTCAGAGTCATGGTTAAGACCAGTTCAAAGGCAACAAAAACATTCAATTAATGGCCACTTACTTGTAACCTTAAGTTGAAAGTGAAAGTGTGGGAGCTAATTAAACTCAAATGAAGACATCCAACCAAATTTACCTTATCCATTTGCATTTTGGGACTGTGATTTCTGTATGCAGAACTGAAGTCAGGAAACACCAAGTAGTGGGGTGGGGATTTAGCCTTGTTTTCTTGCAGTTGAACGAATTGTTTTTTAAAATGCACAAATTGTTTTTTCGCGACGACGCCGACACGTAATGACTTTGAAAACAAGTTGCCCACAAATAATAATAATGCTCGTAATAATGCAGCACATGCAAAACCAAGTGCAACTGGAGCTCTAAGCACACAAGTTGACGCGAAGGCTGCTGACGTTCGACTGACGATGGCGGCGGCTGCGCACGCGCGTTTCTTAGTGGATTTTGAGCGAGTGCTGGGCGCACTTCTACCTTTTATACCTTCGCCAGGTCTAGGCTTTTTTGGGTTTTGGTTGAAGACAGGAACTTCTGGCAGTTTTGGCCTAGATTTGGTAATTTTCATTAGCACTAGGCGAAAGCTCTCCCAACTTGTAATCTCAGCCCATATTAAATGAGCTTGGCCGGTTTTTACTTTCATTACAAAAGCTGAGAACAGTCGTTGTTGTAAATGCTGTTTACTTGTTAACTAGTTGTCGGGCCCCCCGCCACCCCGCCACTCTTCGGTGTTCCTTACCTCAGATAGATCATTTGGATTTGCTGCAGTCACGTTCACTGGACGAGGTGGTAAGTGTCTCACCCACTCGATTCGTGCAACTTCACGGGGTCAATATACAATTTGAAGATTTCATGGTTTGTAGGCGGACCTCCTGCCGTCGTTTCTTCTCTTTGCTTTTGCTGAACTTTCGCTTTCCCTCGTTTTGTTGGCCTAATGAGTCTATGAACTTTTCCCCATTGACCAGCTGACCCCTCAGGTACTTCATTAGTAAGAAATGCCAGTGGCAGAATTTCGAAATGTGCCACTTACTATATTAATATCGGGTCGGAACAAGTGTTATAGCCTCTCATGCCGAAGTTTTACCATTTGGAGTTCAAAGATCGAATAAATGGTAGTCTGATGGTGCAAGGTCAGGGCTATATGGTGGTGTCAAAACTTCCAGAACTGGTTTTTGGTCTATTTTGTCTGCGTTGTCTATGGAGACACCTTCGTTATCTGCGTTTCGTTGTGTGTTCTTTTCAGTTGTGCAGTAACATGTTAATCGTTTGGTTCCTTGGAGCAGCTCAAAATATACCACACCCTTCAATCCCACCAAAGAGTAACTTCTTTGTGATATCGCTAAGTGTTTGACTGGTTCCAGCGCATGATCGTTTTCGTTAACGTTATTGTAACAATCCATTTTCATCCCAGTTATGATTCGCTTTAAAAATGGATCAATTCTTGCGTTCAAGATGTTTGTTAAATGATTTCTTCTTCTGTGGTACCCAAATTCAGCTTTTTCCAGTCACTTTGTTGTATAATGAATTGTTTTTATTTTAACTTCTCTCACTCACGTCGTATGACGTCTCGTTATTGTTTTCTCACTTCTTTGGCCTGACGTGTCTCTTTAAGTGAAAAATCTGAGTTTGACATTTTGAACTGTCTTTCTTTAAGGTTTATCACTACACTCACGTACTTTTACACTCTCTCTCCTTTTTCCTTTACGAATAATAGTAAATATGACGAAATGTCTTTTGTGGACTCCTATTAAAAAGGGCGCAATCCCAAATGTAAACAAAATTACGCCACTTTTTTCTAAAGCAAGCTAATATGACGCTAAAACTGACAAAAAAAGATGCATAAGATCCAAGCTATACGCCGCATATGAACCGCATTCGTATAAACTTAGACTGAATGCACTGAATGGGTTAAGGTGAATTCGACTACGCAGCTAACCGCGAGAGTGGCCTTTGAAGTTGTGGAAGTCATATACTTATTATCTGGAATACATATCGCGGGGGAATTAAGACTGGTTCGGTTCAATGGTTCGGCTTAAAACACGGTTTATGGTTCAATTAAAGCCGCAGGTTCAGTTCGGTGCAGAGGTTCACTCTCAATTTCCGAGCTTTATATTTCTAATAATAAATGAATTAATGAAATAAATAAAATAACAACAAATGAAATTGTTATGACTAAACAAATTAGCGGGCGTAGTGCAACACCTGGTACAAGCAAAGTCGAAGAATTGTGAATGTGTGTGTAAGTTGATGTTCAGTATTCTATACTTTTAACTCGATACTTGGTAATTGGTACTCGAAATTTGGTTCTCGATACGTAGTACTCAATACTCGGTACTTAGAACTCGATACTCAGTACTAGATTCTCAGTTCTCAATACTCAGCACTCGTTACTCAGTACTTCAAATTCAACGCTTGATACTTAGTACTTTGTAGCCAGTACTCACTACTCAATAAACACGCACAAACCAACTGCTGCTACGGCAAATGTGGCTAACTTTGGGGTATTTTTATTTGCTCATAACTTGAGAAACGCTGATCCGATCTTTATCATTTCTTCAGCAATTCGATTTAAATTGCTAATGACCAACTATCTCTAATCGTCTATCTACAAAACTGTGGGAGATATATCGTTTTTTCCAAATTAGGGGGCCGAAGGGGGCGTGGCAAAAATTGAAAATAAACTGGATCTGCCTGCAAGTATTCTTATACTTTGACCCATACATGTCAAACATCTATCTCTTACCATCTCTGAGATCTGTTACCAAAGCTGAACTTTTCGGTGGCAAGTGACAAAGCTTTGTACCCGGTGGGCCCAATTGGGTGTGGTGTATTATGAGCTGCTACAACCGGGTGAAACCATTATAGGGCAACTCTCCCGATCTCAATTTATGCGTTTAAGCCAAAAATTGAAGCAACGGCCAATATAAGAGCAAAGGCACGACAAATTAATTCTGCATAATCCATATAATTTTGTCACTGAATAGCCCAATCATTGCCCCTTCCGACTACTACAGGGTGGTCCATTAAGAAGTTCTTTTTTAAATTACTAATAAAACACAATAAATGGAATTGGCTGGTGGTATCTTTCTCATGGGCTGTTAGAACTAGCTATGACATTTCACTTCTTAATGATAATTTCATTCAAATGTTGGCAGCAACTACGCCGTAAATGATCCTATTTTTGATCACTCTTTCCAGCATTGCTCGGGTATCTTGCGAATTACGCAAGTAATGTTGGCTTCAAAGTCTAGAATCGCTAGGTGTGCCGTGACACCGTCTTGCTGAAACCAAATGTCCATAAACCACACCAAACAGTGCATTATTGTGAATGTAACGGTAGTTCGAAAATCTCTGAGCCAGAAATACGGCACCTCTCTTTGTTGGCAGTCCACACTTCCCACAAAAGTTCTCAATTAAAAACCGGAAAAATATTACAACCGTATTTACTGTGATTTTATCGCATTATCGCATTATTCCAGAAATAATAAATTTAAATTATTTAGGCCCATTTTCTCAAAAGTTGCGGTTAGGTACCGGCCGGTCAAATTTGCCGGGCGGAATAACCTGCCAGTAAGTCATTTGGTTTTCTCAACGAGACTTACCGGCAGGTTCGCCCGATATCGATAGATTGCTATCGCTGCCATAGTGTGACCAGACAGTGTCAACGAATCAGCTGTGTTTGTTTTGGTTTTCTTAATTCTATTGCTGTTGCTGGTAATCATTTAGCAAAAAAAAAGTTGATTAAAATTGCTAGCAATAATGAGTCAAGTTGAAGCATCGAAAGGTGAAGAGGGAAAAACTTTTCTGTGGCGGGTGGACCTTGTAGAGTCAAATATATTTTGGAGAACAGCCTTGTGAAAAGACTTGGAGATCAGTTTTCCGCTCAAGCCGAAATTCATCGCACTTGGAAAGCCTTACGGGAAAAGTACGAAATCTTAAAAAACAACTGAGCGAGAAATTATCGCACTGGTGGCGGCAATCTCAGCACCGTTGCAGTCTCGTCCATTTCCCAAAAAATTGGTGATCCCAAGCTTATCCTCAGGATTGGAAAATGAGGTTAATAATGATTGTAAGAATTTATTTGTGATCCAGTAATGCCTTAGCGTGGGACACATGAATATCTGCACGGTTCGCCGAGAAAGTCTGACTTCAAAGAAGTCACTCACAATGATAAGGAAGCTACCACTTGCATGAGATCGCAGAGTTAGTTTATGTCTAGTCCTAGCAAGAATTATATGACATGCTGAATTTGTCAATCTGAATCGTTGAAAAAAATTTGACTACATCCAGAGCATTAAATAACACTGTGCAACAGTCAAAAAAACTACCAAGAAGCACTATGCGGAATCGATAGTGCTACCCGAACTGAATAAATCCCTATCAGCGTTTGGCTAGACTGGAAGCACTTTTTTTTTATGGACCCTCAAAGTTCTTGAAATTGGGTGGGCCAACCAAAAAAAGGTATCATAAGTTTTGGGCAATCAGCTCGTTCAGTTTTAGTGATAGCTGCAAACTGTCTTCGGCAAAGTTGTAGCTGACAGTCCGCAGAATAAATACTTCGTACAAAGACTTTTAAAAAATTCATGTTTTCCGGTAGTACTTCTTTAAAACTTTTTTTTTCAAAAACGTATTTTTTACTTTTTCGAGTATAACTTTTAAAAAATCAGAAATTTTCGCACACTTTGTTTGGAGAAAAAGAAGCTTTTGAGATACCAAAAACTCATCTGAACAAGGTTTTACAATCTGAACACTTCTACTTCCTCAAAACGGCCCCAAAAGTGTGAATTTCCAAAAAAAAAGACTTTTTTGTTGTCATTGTTTATTAGATACTCAAGTTTTTCACCAAAATAGCAGCCAATTAAGATTTTTAAGCTTTTAGAGCAAAACCTTACTCGTTTTACTTGTTGTTATCTATAATTTAAGAAAAACATGATTTTTTGAAAATTTTTCGAAAATTCTGTAATTTATCAGCAAAAAGGTTGCCAATTTAAGACTGTATAAAATATTTTAACATGCTAGTAAATTTTGTAACAAGTTGAGATCAAATTAGCGTAAATATTTAATTAAAAAAAAATTTTTAAAAATAATTAATAATAAAATAAAATAAATTAAAAACGAGAAAGGCAAAGCAACTGTTGTACCCGAAGTTTTCATACACTTGAAATAGCTCTCAAGGGTTAGCGACTTCGACCAAACTTCGCAGATCAGCTTAAAACATTACATATTACCCATGACCGTGTTTGAGAGCAGTAATATTGAGAACAAAACAGTTTTTCTTACTAAAAACACCCATTTTCCGAACGAACATTTGTATGGCAGCTAAAAAAAAGTAGTCAGCCCCGCCGGGGGGTACGGATATATTAGCAGCGTGGGTAAAAAAGATAGACTTTTGCAAAGTTTCAGATCGATAGCCCCAAAACTGAGGGACTAGTTCGCGTAGAAACAGACAGACGGACAGACGGACAGAGTTTTGCAACGCATGAAGGAATCATCTCCGACCACATAAAGTATATATATTCTTGATCAGCATAACGAGCTGAGTCGATTGCTTTGCCGTCCGTCTGTCCGTCTGTCCGTCTGTCTTTTTCTACGCGAACTAGTCCCTCAGTTTTGGAGCTATCGAGCTGAAACTTTGCACAGAATTTTGTCTTCTTTTTCTGCACGCTGCTAATATGTCGGAACCGACCGGATTGGCATGACTACTTGTTGCCATTGCATACAAATGTTCGTTCGAAAATGGATTTTAGTGAAAAACTGTTTTGTTCTCAATATTACTGCTCTCAAACACGGTCATGGGTAAAATATAATGTTTTTAAGCTGATCTGCGAAGTTTGGTCGAAGTCGCTAACCGTTGAGACAAGCTATTTCAAGTGGTATCAAAACTTCGGTACAGACGAAGTTAGCTTTGCTTTCTCGTTTATAATACACTTTCTCGTGTATAAAATTATTTTGGTTGTTGTTTTCCCTAATGTTACCTTATTTTTTTTTTTCTTTTTTTCTCTTTCTTTTTAGGTTGTGCGGCGTTGGTTGTGAAAGGGTGGGGGGGAGTGATTCACTAATTTGCTCATAACTCGAGAACCGCTCATCCGATCTTTATCATTTCTTCGGCAAATCGATACATTTTGCTAATGACTAACTAACTCTAGAAGGTACAAATATAAAACTGTGGGAGATATGACTTTTTTCAAAATTGAAAATAAACTTGATCTGCCTGCAAGTATAAGAAGCATTTGTCCCATACATGTCAAACCTCTATCTCTTACCATCTCTGAGATCTGTTTGTTCATACGGACGGACAGACGGACGGACAGACGGACATGGCTATATCGACTCGGCTGTTGATGCTGATCAAGAATATATATACTTTATAGGGTCGGAAATGATTCCTTCTCCATGTTACATACTTTTGCACAAACTTAATATACTCTATGTACCTTCGGTACAGAGTATAAAAATAAAATATTTACGCTAACTTGATCTCAACTTGATAAAAAATGTACTAGCATGTTAAAACATTTTGTACAGTCTTAAATTGGCAACCTTTTTGCTGATATATTACAGAGTTTTCGAAAAAATTTTTTTTCTCAAATCATGGATAGCAACAAGTAAAATCAGAAATGTTTTGCTCTAAAAGCTTAACAAAACTTAATTGGCTGCTATTTTGGTGAAAAACTTGAGTATCTAATAAACAATGACAACAAAAAAGTCAATTATTTTGGAAATTCACACTTTTGGGGCCGTTTTAGAGGATGTAGAAGTGTTCAGATTGTAAAACCTTGTTCAGATGAGTTGTTTGGTATCTCAAAAAGCTCCTTTTTGCCAAAGAAAGTATGCGAAAAATTCTGATTTTTTAAAAGTTATACTCGAAAAGTAGAAAAAATACGTTTTTGAACAAAAATTTTTAAGAAATACTACTGGAAAACAAGAATTTTTTTAAAAGTCTTCGTATGAAGAATTTATTGTCCGGACTGTCAGCTACAACTTTGCCGAAGACAGTTTGCAACTATCACTAAAACTGAATGAGCTGTTTGCCCAAAACTAATGACACCTTTTTTGGTTGGCACACCCAATTTCAAAAACTTTGAGGGTCCATAAAAAAAAGTGCTTCCAATGCACTATGGGGAAAAAGTCGAAAATTTTCGCATAAATGCATTTGTTTTTGTGTTCGATATTATAAAATTGACTTCATTTTATTATTTACAATACTCCAAATTTTTGCGGGCAGCGGTAAGTGATTTAGAGTATCAAAAAGTATCGATATGTTTGGCGTCATCATTTATCGTAAATGCTCATGTGAAATTCTCTTCATTTCACATTGGCATAAACTTGACTGTGTAAACAAAGCTTGAAATTTTGTGATATGGAAACAATGAGTCAAGGTATGTAGAATAAACTGTTATTAGTGATTTTGTTGTAAATGTGCTTTATTGTCCAATTGTCCAATGTGTTGTTTATAGTTTTGTAGGCCCCAACTAAAAAATTTGTTTTGTGTTTCTGTGGACTGTAACTTTCAAGGCATCGAAAGGCATCGCAAAGTAAAGGTTGTACATTACTAATAAAACTATTGTGAACCAAATATTAATATTTTCATTTGCTACTAATGGCTACAACTATGCGTAAAATACACACATTGCAGTTGTGTATGAGTTTTGCCATTCGACGTTGCTTACAGCTTGGTGCGACAACAATCGCCAAGA
The DNA here is from genome assembly GCA_018904235.1 of Lordiphosa stackelbergi. NCBI lineage: Eukaryota > Metazoa > Arthropoda > Insecta > Diptera > Drosophilidae > Lordiphosa > Lordiphosa stackelbergi. The sequence goes on from JAEIFU010000557.1 coordinate 58,405, forward strand.
TTCACCGTTAATCGAATTTATTTTGCAAAAAATAGACAGATCGAAGATAACAGAAGATCCGCTTCTTATAATTAATCAAAAAGAACAGAAGTTCACCAAGTTTGTAAAATACAAATTGTCAAAATGCAAGAGAAATCTGGATTATTTCAAAAGGAAACATTCGCTTTGGCTTGCATCCAGTCTTCGTTTGGCTTTTAATAGTAGTAACATACCACCGAAGAAAGCAGGTCGCAGGCGTTTAAGCTATATGGAAGCAGGACCAAGATTAAAACTAAAATTAGTGTCACTTTTGTTGCATGCTGCTTATGTTTCAGCGAAAAAAACAAGAAATGGAGAAGCAGCCTTTTAGCTGAAAAAATTAATGAGCATAGTTAAAATGACAGGCTTAAGAAAAGCACTTGTAAAGCGTGATGTATTGCAAATTAGTGTTGATAAGGAATTGGCATTTTTAATTGAAAACAAATTAACAAAGCAGCAATATATTAATATCAAAGATCAATCCAAGCAACATGGAAATGACATTCATGCGCAGAGACATTTAAATTATATGTAAAGACTTATTAGTGGTATCCAATGTCTCCAACTGTGCATAAAGTGTTGGTGCATGGCCACCAAATTATGGATAGTTGCGTACTTCCATTAGGAGTTCTTGGAGAAAATGCCTCCAAAGCGAGGAATAAATATTATAAATACGACAGACTTTCTCATGCGAGAAAACGTAGTCGGCTACTTAATATGACAGACATGTTTAACAGAGCAATGGATTCTTCCGATCGAAAAAAACAATGGATTCTTCCGATCCATTGCTCTCCACAGTAAATTTAAACCAACGAAAAAGGTTAAACAAAAAAAAAGAAACTGCCAAAAGAAGTCATCGATCTTTTGGAATCTCCTGATGCTGACTTACGATTAGATACGAGTTGTAGCAATAATGACGAGTCTGATGAAGTAATCGACATTTATGGTCTGGATACCATTGAGCTACCCGAAGAAGATGCAATTGATGACTAAAATATGAAGGTATTGCGTATAAAAAAAATAAATATTAACATAAAACGTCTATTATTACATAAAAAATATTCTCGTATATTTACAGAAATCCAGATGATACCACATAATTTGAGACTTATTATACCGCCTATACATACATTTAATTGCTAATTATTTACATTAAGAAATTATTAAATTTAATTAATATGAGCTGTACATCAACTTTATGAACTAGGTGTATAATTAGTTATCTGTATGTATATAAGAGGCGTGGAAGAAGGCGTGGTCCGATCAAAAAAAAAAATCCGAAATTTTAGATAATTATTAGTATTACACGTGCAAAGTTTCAAGACTCTAGCTTTACATTTACAATTAATGCGAAAATTTTCGACTTTTTCCCCATAGTGCAATGGACCATTATAGTGCACACGTATCAGCAGTTGGATCACAATCGGTATGCCACATCACAAGAGACATATCGTAAGTCCATTGGCCTAGTTGATCCTTCGATTAAAATTTGACCCCATCATGAGGCTGCGGTTAAAGTTGCCGGCAGGTTTTCGCCAAAGATGAAAAGGAGACACTCAAATTCGCCTAAACTGCCGGGAAGTTGGACTAACCGGACATTGAGAAAAATGGGCCTTAAAGAGGTAACGCACATGTAGATATTTATAGTTTTTTCCAGCAATGATTGAGCGCAATTTTTTTTTTTGATAAGCTGTAGCTTGTCAAACCAAATTTATGGTAATGGTTAATTAGGAATTTAATTGTTACTAACGTGTCATATCTGCTCATCAGGCACCGTAGCCAGAGGTGGGACGTGAAGGACAAATGTTAATCATTTTAACCATTGATTGTAAAACTTTTAATTTTAAATTAAACTAAACCAAATCCAATGATCTAGGCAGTGTACCATATTTGGTGCATACATCTTACAATCTGGTTACACTGACCCAAAACAAAAGAATTTTCACTTTTGGTTATTTTTGTTTTGGCAGTTCCTCATTTTTATTTTTTAAATCCACTCCCTTTAATGTGTTTTTTTTTTTTATTTTTTTATTTGTTCCAAGTAATTTGTTTACATCAATTTTTGAATATGATATCTTCAAATGGCCGCCTCTGGCGTTGATGGCGTATTGTGCCCTTTTTGCAGCATTTTCCATCGATTTCGCCAACATTTCGGCCGGAATAGCGGCTATTTCTTCACGAATGTTGTCCTTGAGCTCTTCTACGGTCCTGGCTTGTTAACGTAAACCTTTGACTTCAAATATCCCCACAAGAAGAAGTCAGGCGGCGTCAAATCGGGCGAACGCGGTGGCCAGTCCAAATCACCACTTTTCGACATCAAACGGCCCGGAAACAATTTCTTCAGAAAATCGATTGTTATGCGACTTGTGTGCGGTGGAGCGCCGTCCTGTTGAAACCAGAACTGCCTCATACGCTTTCGACGAATAATTGGCATCACAAAATTGGTCATCATGTCGCGATAACGCTCCTGGTTGATGGTAACAGCATGGCCATTTTCATTTTGGAAGAAAAACGGCCCAATGACCGTTTTCGCACTAACGCCGCACCAAACTGTGACTTTTTCGTCATGAAGAGGCACTTCTTGAATCTCCTGAAGATTTTCAGTGGCGTAAATACGGCAATTTTGCTTATTTACGGTCCCATTCATGCAAATGTTGTGTAATTTTTTAAAGCACGTTGAGTTTTCACAATTGACTTGTTCTGTTGAATGTAAGTTTCAACTATTTCAGAGCGCTCGCGCGGCGTGTATTGTTCCATGGTAAAAATCTGCTTGGACTGACGCTTCAATCGCGGTATGTCATTAAGCGATCTGACATCTCTGTCAAAATTAATCGTTCCAGATGGGTCCGTCGAACATGGACAACCCTGTATACGTAGAGTGCGGACAGAGTAAAATATAGCAGCTGGATCCGCCAGTGTTGTTAATTACCGTGAATTATCGATTCGGCGCCGTTCGCAGCAATTGGGCCTTTGTTACTCCACTACGTGGAAAATTTTGCGGAAGGATTTGGGTATAAAAGCTAAACTTTTTTTGGCCTCAAATGGAAGAGCTGGACTTGGCTGACATGTGGTTTCAACAACACTGTGTCACATGCCAAACAGCACCCGAAGACCGGAAAAGTCTACGGACTGAAAGCCAACATACCGGCCGAAATGCTGGAGAGAGTTTGCCAAAAATTGGACCCAGCGTATTCACCATTTGAATCCTAGCAGCGATCAAAATTAAATTATATACATCTTACAGTCGACTGAAATAAACATTTCATACATTTTTCTGAATTTTAAGTATTTTATTTTTTTAATCAAATCCGAAAGCTGTTTAAAATCAAAAGTGTCAGGCCAGTATTAGTAAGTTAAATTATATATTCAGTTGAACTAATTTTAAGTCAAGAAAAGAACGTTATATTTTCTGTTTTAAAATTATCTACTCGAATATCTACAGTAAATAAAAGTTTCCTACATGTTAGTTACATGCCTATAAGTATGCCATACAAGTGTTGTGGCAGGCCAAAGTTTGCCAATAGATGGAGCCAGCACTGACTTGCGTGAATTTTATTTAAATTTTAGAGTTTTAAAATTAATTTGGCATAAACGTCATGATTTTTATAATATAACTTGCAGTTTAAGCTATTTTTGGGTTAAAGCAATGATTCTTCATCTTAATGAGACACGTCTTGATAAGACCCACCGCTGGACAGCTGTTGGGCGCATTGAACTGATAGAAATGTATTTACCTACAGCTCATTGATAGCATAATCAGGGCTCGACCTCTGAAGGTTACAGTCCAAATGCTCCACATGTTTTTGCTATAAATACAAATGCTGAGCGCAGCAAAAAGTGCAGTTGCAATCGAGAAAGGAAATCAGAATGAAAATTATACTTTTAATTTTGAGCTTGACTTTGGTCTGGGCGGATCAACACGAGCATCATCATCACCATCAGGATGATGATTATGTGGTAAAGACGCATGACGATTTGGTTAGATATCGTTCGGCATGCGCTGAGAAAGTTCAGGCTGATGCCGCTGCAGTGGCCAAGTATCAAAAATGGGAATATCCGGATGATGAGAAGACACGCTGCTATTTGCGTTGTGTGCTCGAACAGTTTGGTCTGTTTGATGATGTGCATGGTTTTGATGTGCACAAGGTACATGTACAGTTGGCCGGAGGCAGTGGAAAGGTGGATCACACGGATGAAACGCATCAGAAAATTGCCGCTTGTGCTGATAACAATGCCCAGGGAAGCGATGTCTGCACCTGGGCCTATCGTGGTGGTATGTGCTTTATGCGCTCCCATCTGCAACTGGTGCAGCATAGTGTTAAGCCATAGATCTGAGATTAAAGCCGTAATTGTCAATGTAACCGTTTACCTATATTAACAGTTCAACAAACTGCCCTAAAGTGTAATTAATTAGCGAAAAAATAAAACATTTCACCAACTAGCAATTGAATTTATGCCAACAAAATTGTATTTGAAACCAATTATTTCTTGAATTTTACTTACTGCATGTGCTAAAAATGTTAGATTCAAGAATGTTTGTTCTTAGTTAGTTCAGGAAAATAAGTTTTTATTTTATTTCGATTTTCTTTTCATATAATCCTTCACCCAATGACCAAATCTGCCCGAAGTGGCACAAAGGTAGGCCTCAAATGCCCACTCATCGGGTTGATTCTGCCGTTTCTCGCTCTGATTGCAGTAGTTTACCACCAGAATAAGTTCCTCGGTTTGTTTGTGGGCTGCAAAAATTTTGGCTATTCTCTTGGCCTGGTAACCAGTCTCATCTGTCCATAGACCAAGTTCCTTAACGAGACATCTTAAAGTGGCCGCCTGTTGACCAGCAGCTTGTTGCTGGCAAACTGTTAAACTGTCTTGCACTTGATCGGCTGTGGGTAAATGCCAGCTTAACTTATGAGCATTCGCATCATTGGTGACTAATCCCGATATGAGTAAACAGCAAAGGATCTCGAGCGTTAGTTGACACATTTGCGCTTTTGCGTATTCACTTGGAAATTAGAGCACTTTATGAGCAGAGAGTCTCTTTATATATAGTTAGAATGCTTTTTTTGGTGGCCAAACCAGTTCCATTACTGCCGTCGCCGATTCACGTTCCGGCATTGACATTAACCTAGAATTCAGGGGAAACGATTCTAATTGTTTGTTGTCGGCGAACTCTCTGACACTTGTTGGTATGATTATGATGCGGTGGTTTATGTGTGGCACCACTTTTCCAAGGGGTATCACAGCTTAGACATTACTTTAACATTTTTGCAACAAAATGTTTGTTTGTGATTAGTGATTTTAATTGGAGAGGGTATGTCAGCTTCGGATTTGGTTAGTTTTAGAATTTTAAAAACATTTGTTTTGGTACATTAAGCACTGACCAAGTTGATTGCCGAATAGATTATGTGTTGTCGTTCTTATTTAATTTGAATTTAACATGCGTGGACATTTGGCTTGATCTATGACCATTAGTGATGCCACACCAAATGTATTATAACAAAGTGGCAACCCCTACGAGTACGTGTGTGTTTTGTGATCTCCCACAGTTCACTCCACACAGAACCATCGGCCAATTATTAAGTTGTTATGTCTCTTTCACAAAATTCTAATAATGCTTAATATCGTTATGAGAGATATAATTAAATTTTTAAGCGAATAAGCATCTTTTTTTACATTTAAACTGGTTTAGAAAAGTTCGTAAAGGGGTTTGATCCACAAACCTCTATCCCTGTCTATGTTTTCCATATGGGCTAATCCTGCGTTGCGGACGTTACATTTGTACGCAAATTTGCTTGCTAAATCGACACAGCTGTCGTCCACATTGGTATATTTTAATAATTTTTTTGCAAAATGCAGTTCTTTGGGAGTACTTTCAAACCCAATTTAAAATAAAAAGGTTATCTGTTTCGAAAAAAGTTATGCTGTTTAAAGTTCCGTTGCGGACGTTACAAAAATGGAAGTCGACTTTGAGAGTTATGTACATTCCCACATTTTTTAGCGAATTTTGCATTATAAACATAAAAAAAGTCTAATAACAAAAAATTATGTGGAATAAATGACCATTTCTGACCCAGCTTTCAAAAGAATGATAAGTAGTCCCGTAATTAAGATATCTTAATTTTTGGTCTGTTGCGGACGTTACGTTGCGGACGTTACACGTTAACCATTAAGCCAAACTGTATAAAAAAATTTTTTTTTCATCCGATTGACTTGAAACTTGGTTTGTGCTACTGTACCGCGAAACACCCGACACGTGTTTTCCCGATTTTCGAAAAATCCGCCTACGAGGAAAATGGCTGGAAAATTCTGCATAAAAAAATTATTTTTCATCCGATTGGCTTGAAACTCGGTTTGTAAGGATAGAATACGAAATAGTTTGAAATGTGATTTTCCGAAGTTGGAAAATTTGACCTGACGGTCGGAAAATTCCCGGAAAATTCTGCATGAAAACGACTATTTTTCATCCGATTGGCTTGAAACCCGGTTTGTAAGGATAAAATTAGAATTCATTTTGTGTACTATGCTAGTTAGCTTATATTTCTTTATTTAACTGATTAACATTGTATCTATACTTAATAGAACCAGCAGTTCTAGCTACTTATAGTGTTGTCATTGGAATACTAGAGAAATAATGGTATGAATTAATACCTTGAAATATTTTTTACATTTATCCAAGTTTTTGATATTTCGTCAGTAGTAGCTTTTACATAATTTTTACCAACGTAAATAAGAATTACACCATTAATATTTTTTTTTTGCTAATTCGTGAAAATCTCTAGCATTTTAAGATAAGATTTTGGGCTTACTAGTTGCCAAACTTTTCGCTTAACTACAGCGCCTACTCCATCCACCGCTCCTTTTCCACATGAGAAGGCATGAAAATTCCATTCGAAACAACTTACATCAAATCTTTACGAATTGTGGAATGCTTCTCATAGAATGTACTTATTTTTAAATTGACTTCCACAGCATTCAGAAAATATCTTAATTCTATTGAAAGAATAAAGCTTTCGATTTTTCGAATTAATAATTTTATAAAACAATAAACAGAATTTTTTATTGTGAGACAGCTCATCACTTACAATTGAAAAGGACTTGGCGGAATTGTTAAACCAAGCAACGCACGTAAACAAAGTTACTTAGAGTAACTAAATGAGTAAGCAGATTGAACCTCAGCCTTTGCGACAAAATTCAGTAATTTTCAGCGAAGTCAACTTTGCAATATCAGATCATTGGGTTGTATTTGCATTTTTGATGCATTAAATATATTTTTATATATTTATATATTTAAAGCCATAGCTTGTTATGAACGTTTAATGTGGCGAATGCAACTTGCGCGGGAAGCTTAGCGTTTAGCTCATACATTAATTCTTTAAGGGATCCTTCGGTGTTGCATAGTACCATCCTGTTGTTCCAATGCTTCCAAACAGCAGATTTTTCCATGCGATTAACATACAGCAATGGTACAACATTCACTATGTCAATCACACATTTTTCACAGTCGTTGGACATACAGATATCACTGTCAACATTACAGCAAGTCCTTAAAAACTTATCAAAGTTCGAAGGAAAGTTAAAACTATTTTAACCAAACTTTCTAATAGGAAAACTATGTTTGCATGATATTGACATACGCACATGTAATGTGGTATTTTTCAGTCAGTCTAACTGCTATTGACGGTTTTCGTAGAACTTGGTTCTAGCGTCTCTAAGGAAACTCAGCAAGGAAAAGATCATACGACTGATTCACATCGACTAGCATATATCGCTTGAAAATGGAAGTTGATTAGCTCCAGCTAATATTGTTGCTTTTCTACAAGCAGATTGCACTGAGACTTCATCGCGTTTGTAATATTCTCTTGAATAAGATTGGCATCATCATCAGTTTTTGTTTGTGGCGTACTGGTTTTTGTCATTGCTGGGCGTATTTTTTATAAGCACCTCGAGGACTGCGCGTTTCCTTTTAACATTTTTTGGTAGCGCAATATCCACCTTTTTACAGCTTTGGCCAAAGTCTGCTCAGAATTATAATGCTCACACAATATTTTATTGTTTCCTTTTGCTTATGAGCCTTTCTAAATTTGGCCACGCGTTGTCTACTGTCATTTTTTATTTTTTTTGCCTGAGATTGTTTTTTAATTTTTCTTTAGACTCTTCTCACGATATGCTCGCTTTCTTCTGCCTCTTTAGTTTTAAACACCAAAAGTTTTCTCATTATTATTTTTCAAATTTGCACGAAATTTTTTGATCTGTCCGCAACTAAACTCATTTTAATTAAGCAAGAATTCCTTAAAGCTTCTAATGGGAAATGCAGTGCTGGTGTCGGCTTTCTTATATGCTTTGCTCACCATCGGCTCACGCAACCCTGAGCTCTTTGCAAGCTTATCAATTACACTGGCCAACAGCCATTTTGGTCTAGCCTTATTGATGACAAATTCTGATTCAGTTTTGTGCACTGATTCCAAAACTGGTCTCGGTTTTTCTCCATCAGCTCTTGTATTCAAGATATCGCGGAAAAACCATTTTGCTGTTTTTTTGGCTTTTAAAAAATTGTGGAGGTTAAACCGAGCAACAATATCTGTATTTATGAGCTCTGTGCGACAGTATACATACTAAGGTCGCCTAAAAAAATCAATGGAGCATCATCAGCAAACCCAAAAGCGCCTAAATTGGCCTTTGAAGAAAAATTTTCATCAAATTTTAGCAAATTTTTCAAACTTAATCGCCGTGTATCAGCCATTTGGGGTGGTTGAATTTTAATTAAAACCACTTTAGCATGTAGCCCAATGTTTCTTCTAATTTCACAAATTTTTTTGCATATAAATCTTGTCGGTGGACAAAGTTACAGGCGGTTAATCCCGAAAAAATGAATTTAATTTTATGGCAGGATTACTAGATTGATACATAAAAAGTGTATAGGAAATATTAAAAGACTACTTGATCTAACATAGCCCTTACAATTATTGTCATGCAAATGTACAATAACATTCAATCAGTACTAGACTAAAACAATTTGCCACAAAATTCATATATGCTTAATATCAAACAAACTCTCAAGAAACATTAAAATTTTATGAATTAGGCTACAAATGGGTCAAATGAGTACCAGCAATTCCTATAATCTACGGAGTAAGCTCCTTGTGACTATTACGATTTTCCAAACTTCAACAACGACTTCAACGATTTTTCAAATCAACAAATGCCTGGTGGAAAGAGATTTCAGTAAAGACTCTATCTGTGAAACGAATGTATATGTCGAGGAAATTGACCACTATTATTATTTGGAGGAATGAGCAATGAATGCAAGATAGTACAAAAACTCGCTCCATTTCGCAAGCGAATAACTTTGTGAGTCTGTCACGACATTTGACGAGATAAGTCATAAGTTGGAAGTTCGAATTTTTAGTTTTACTTTGAATTAAGTTATTACATACAGTTAAGTGGCCCGAAAATAAATCCGATTCTCAAAAATTGTTCCAGTGAACCACCTGATTGTTTAAGCATAAACAATATTTTTACCTCAACGTCTAATTTTTGTTTTCAATGATGGCGTCTTCTTATTTCAGTTATAATATGTTATGAGCTTGGAACTTCGGTCACCCAAGGTTGTTTCCTAATTTACATTTTTTTTTACAGTGGGCTAATTCCTAAAATTGAATGTTTCACACTCAGGCAGTTTTTAAATTGTTTTACTCTACGACTGTTTTTTTTCTCCAATTGAATATATTGTAGATCAAGTACTTCTAATATTGGGTTGCCCAAAAAGTAATTGCGGATTTTTCAAAAGAAAGTAAATGCATTTTTAATCAAACTTAGAATGAACTTTAATCAAATATATAATTTCCATTTTGTTCGATAACCTTTGCCATCTTCCCGGCAAATTTTGTATTCCACGCTAATAGAACTTCTGGCCTTTATCTGCAAAAAACTGAACCAAGTGCGATTTATAGCCTCATCATTGCCGAAAGTTTTACCATTTAAGGAGTTCTGCAAAGATCGAAATAAATGGTAGTCTGATGGTGCAAGGTCAGGGCTATATGGTGGATGCATCAAAACTTCCCAGCCAAGCTGTCCCAGTTTTTGCCGGGTCATCAAAGATGTGTGTGGTCTGGCGTTGTCATGATGGAAAATGACACCTTTACGATTGATCAATTCTGGCCGTTTCTCGTTGATGGCTGCATTCAATTTGTCCAGTTGTTGACAGTAAACATCCGAATTAATCGTTTGGTTCCTTGGAAGCAGCTCAAAATATACCACCTTCTCCAATCCCACCAAACAGACAGCATAACCTTCTTTTGGTGGATATCAGCCTTTGAAGTGGTTTGAGCTGGTTCACCATGCTTGGACCATGATCGTTTTCGATTAACGTTATTGTAAACAATCCATTTTTCATCTCCAGTTATGATTCGCTTTAAAAATGGATCGAATTCATTGCGTTTAAGATGCATATCACAAACGTTGATTCGGTTTGTTAAATGAATTTCTTTCAATTCATGTGGTACCCAAATATCAAGCTTTTTTCACCAGTCCAAGACTTTGTATGTGATAATGAACGGTTGATTTTGGTATATTTAACTTCTCTCCTATCTCACGCTCAGTTACATGACGATCCAATTCGATTAATGCTTTGATTTGGTCATCATCAACTTCATTTGGCCGACCTGAACGTGGCTCATCTTTAAGTGAAAAATCTCCAGAACGGAATTTGCGAAACCAATTTTGACACTGTCTTTCTTTTAAGGCTTTATCACCATACACATCACGTAACTTTTTAGCAACTCTCTCTGCGCTTTTTCCTTTACGGAAATAATAAAGTAAAATATGACGAAAATGCTCTTTGTGGACTCCATATTAAAAAGGGCGCCAATCAAACAAATGTAAACAAAATTACGCGCACTTTTTTCTAAAGCAAGCTAATAGTGACAGCTAATAACTGACAAAAGAAAGAATGCAATTACAGAGTCACAAGCAGTTAAAAAAATTATAAACGCCGACTATATGAAAAATCTTACTTTTTGGTAATCCTGCCATAAAATTTAATTAATTTTTCGGGATTAACCCTGTAACTTTGTCCACCGACAAGATTTATATGCAAAAAATTTGTGAAATTAGAAGAACCATTGGGCTACATGCTAAAGTGGTTTTAATTAATATTCAACCACCCCAAATAGCTGGTACACGGCGATTAAGATTGAAAAATTTGCTATAATCTGATGAAAATTTCTCTTCAAAGGCCAATTAGGCGCTTTTGGGTTCGCTGATGCTGCTCCATTGATTTTTTTAGGCGACCTTAGTATGTATACTGTCACATAGAGCTCATAAATACAGATATTGTTGCTCGGTGTAACCTCCATAATTTTTTAAAAGCCAAAAAATCAGCAAAATGGTTTTTCCGCATATCTTGAAAACAAGAGCTGATGGAGAAAAACCGAGACCAGTTTTGGAATCAGTGCACAAAACTGGATCAGAATTTAATACAAATAGGGCTGGACCTCACAAAAGTGGTCATTTTGTTGGCCTGATGTATTAATATTCTTTAAATCACATTTTTTTTTACTTTGAGGTTAATGTTTTTCGGATTCTCGACCACCTAGAGCAATTTAAAGTCCAGATTCAGATACAACAGGCAAAAAACCCTATAAAAACACATATCACCATATAATAATACTACGAAATTTTGAGAATATTTACGCCCCGGTGGGGGTGACAAAAATTGGGGTAATAATATTTTTCAAAAAAATGGTAATAAAGGTATTTTTTTTTATAAGATTAAAAAGGGCGAAAAAAACGCTTTTTAGTTTGCCAGTTTGAAAACCAATTAATAAAAATTAATCTTTTTAATTAAAACACCATATTGCGTTGTGGGGGTGTTACACAGTAAACCGATTTTTAGTTTAATTTTAATAAAAAATGGGTAACCCAAAATAAAAATGAGTACCTAATATAAAAAAAAAAAAAAAAAATTAAATGTATCTCAAAGCTCAAAAATAAAAAGACGATATTTATCCTTTTTTTACCAATATAAAAAACCTTTTTTTTCAAAAAACAAGTACAAGCTAAAGGTAAGTATGGGTCTGCCTCGGACAAAAAAAAAAAAGGGAACGTGGAACATCTAACCAAGTATTCCATTAATCCATTAACGGATATTTGGGATAACACAAATTTCAGCTCCAGGCCTAAAAATAATAAGATTCGGCCTTACCCATATACACAATAATTTCCAATTCATAGCTCAAATAATAAGGTTCCAATAGGGTTGTCGATATTTCTCAAAATATTAATATCGATAATAATAACACAGGCCAACAAAATGACCACTTTTGTGAGATTCAGTCTTCATTGTATTTAATGCTCCTCTAGTTTTCATCCATTTGGCTTTAAAAAAAATTACGCAGGTTACACCGAGCAAAACTAGCTGTATTTATGAGTTTTATGCGACATTATACTTATTAATGGAGCCTAAAAAAATCATGGGAGCAGCATCAGCAAACCCAAAAGCGTCTAAATTGGCCTTTGAAGAGTAATTTTAATCAAATTATAGCAAATTTTTCAAACTTGATCGTCTTGTACAAGCCATTGAGGTGGTTAGACTTTAATTAAAACCACTTTAGCATGTAGCCTAAGGGCTTCTCTAATTTAGCAAATTTTTTTGCATTTAAATCACCTGAATCACCTGGAAAAATGAATTAAAGCTTATGGCAGGACAACTAGATTGATACACAAAATGTGTATGAGAAATACAGGGTGGTCCATTTAAAAGTTGGAATTTAATTTTGCTATAAAAAAGGCTCGATATATTTCAAAGGTTGAACATTTATTGGAAAGGTTGGTTCATGTAATTTATTTATGAAAAACAATTTCGGTCAAATGACCACCTTGGCAATGTTTTCGGTCGAGCGCACCAGACGAGTACGTACCCGGGTTGGTTTATCCACCAACATTCCAGTTTCTCGAACTCGCTTCACGAATTGATTCACAAATTGAGTTTTATTTGTTAAATTTTTGTTCAAATTTCGCACAGTTTGAGTCGAGGACTCAACAATTTGGAAATATGTTTTTAATATTTCCCAACTTTCTTTAAGCGATATGTCAAAGTTTTTACTAAATATTAGGCGATTTCCAAATGACATTTGACGTTTTTAAAGTCAAATTATGAAAAGTTCAAATTCCAAACACTAGATGGACCACCCTGTAAAAGCTATCTAACATCTAAGCACCAAAAAACAAGTAAGAGCATTGCAGTCAAGTGGCCCGACTCCTGAATACCCTGTACAATTGAGATACACACACACACACACACACAAATTGACTCTTAAATACCCAGCAAACAATTTCATATAAAAATACACGTTTTGTAAGCGTTCAAATATAAGCAAAACGCTTATAAAACGCTGCTGTGACATTTATAAAACACATCAAAGTAAGCGTTTTAAAATCGAAACGCACCCATCTTTATAAGCTTAGAAAAGACGCTTGCAAAACATGTTTTATAATTCATTTCTATACGCTTTCCACAAGCTTTGTAAATTCGGTTACAAAACACGTATTGTAAGTGAAAAAAGAAAGCGTTTTAAATATTTATTTTGTGAATGTTCTGGTTGGTTATTTTTATTATTCAAAAATTAAAATGAAATTAAAATAGCGTTTTCTCTGCTTTAAGGGAAAATACAAAGTCCTCTTCCTTCCTAAATATGAGAGTGAAAGTCTCTGTAATAGAATTTAAATATAAATGTAAACAGTTGACTTTAAACTGCAAGTAAGCATTGTTACTTACGACGAATGGCAATGGCGACAGTGAAGGCTCGAATGCATGTCTTGTCCGCCGTCAATTTTCTTGCACTTGATGTTGACAATCGTATATAATCTTTTTTCTTAATTTTTATACCCGTTACTCGTAGAGTAAAAAGGGTATACTAAAGTCGTGCAAACAGGCAGAAGGAATCATTTCCGACCATATAAAGTATATATATTCTTGATCAGCATCAACAGCCGAGTCGATATAGACTTGTCCGTCGCGCGGCCGTCCGTCCGTCCGTCCGTCTGTCTGTATGAACACCTAGATCTCAGAGATGGTAAGAGATAGAGGTTTGACATGTATGGCCCCGCCCCCGCAATCTGAAATAGACGGTTCTTTTACCTTCTAGAGCATAGTTAGTAATTAGCAAAATGAATCGATGATAAAGATCGGATGATCGGTTCTCAAATTATGAGCAAAAAATGACCACGCCCCCTCCCGCCCCCCCATCTGGAAAAATTATCTTGTTGCATACTTTTCGGATGGTCACACTAAGGAACGCGGGAACACTGTTAAACATGTTTTTTCATGAGTAACGGGTATATCGAAGTCGGTTAGAGCCGACTTTAACTTACGCTCTCGTTTTCTAATATTATTGCTGCTGACATTAAATAAATTTAAGCCCGCATTAACTTTTTTAATGAAAAATGTTCTCTTGTTCGCTCTTCAAGAAAGACAACGAGAATGAGATACACATTTTTTCTTCCCTTTGCTCAAGGTTAAGGAAGAGAGCGAGCACGAAATTTCTCTCGGTCGCCGAAACGACATGCGCAAATAGCTTACTTTAGCAATTGTTTTGTAAATATCGTAGGCTGCCATACGACAACGCTTGCAAAAGCGTACTTACTTTAAGCTCGGTTTGCATAACGTTTGCTAAATTGCTGGCTGGGTAGGCACAGCCCTCCCCCATTCCCTTTACAAGGAAAATTGTTTCGTGCATAACTTTGGCGTTTTTGCTCGGATCTTATTGCGCTTTTCAGAAGATATAAGTCCTAAGAAAATATATATGAAACCACGAGGTTGTAACTTTCAACTTGGTAGCTTTTTTGTAACCTTCTAACTTTCACCCCCCCATTTGAAGATTATTTTTATATGCGAAATACTACTGTACTAGTACAAGAAAGGGACCTATAGTTTAACGCCGAATTCGAACGGCAAAGTTTGGGAAATTTATTCATGGCTAGTTACTTCACAGCTGGCGCCAATAGCTGGTGAAGGTGACCGGATGTGTTAAAGCTATTTCCTAAAGAAAGAAAACAACTTTATTATTAGATGTTTCGAGGTGGGATCGAACCCTCGACCACCCGCACAGCAGTCCAGCACACTAAACGCTGAGGTACACACCGGCACCGGTCATAACTTTACCAATGAATGGCTCCACTACTTGATTTTCAAAACTGATCTTTGCTTGGAACTGACTTTTGGTCATTACTTGCGAACCGTTCCTCCGATCTTTAACATTTTTTTGGCAAATCGCTAAATAATGCTAATTACTAATTATATAATTGTTATTTTGAAAAAGAAGGAATTAAACAAGTTTTTAGGCCCTTGGACTGAACACAATTGAAATGACGTCTTAGCCCGTTGCGCCAATGCGCGCATTAAAGGCAGCACATCTAAGACTTTTCTTGTAATGTGTTTAAGTCGATTCCATTAAATTTATACCACTGTAAATGCTCTCTGTACTTAACATACGATCCTCAACCTGTCTCAGAGTGAGACTCCACAACTCAACATATTCAGGCTGTTCTCAATTCCACTTTGGTTTTCGTATAAACGCTTGCTCGTTGAATTTTAAGGTATGGAAAACGACACTCAAATCTACGGTTACTAGATCCGGTTTGATTGAAAGCGGAATTGCTTAAGCAGTTAAAACCGACAGCTCAATGCCAAGTGTATTCAATTCGTAGAAAAAGGAAGTCTTGATCTATTAACCATAGAACTCCTTGCTATCTTCCATATAAATTTATAAAAGTAAACTGGCCAATTCAAACGTTTATACGAAAACCGAAGTGGAATTGAGAACAGACCTGATTATGTCATATAAGGGTGTGTCACAGAAATCTCTAGAGGTTTTCGTATAAACGTTAGCGTTTCACATTAAAGCTGTTTGAATTTATATGTGTAAGGGGCCTGTTATATGCGAAAATCAAGAATCAAATGTCTGGGAGGCAAACTAGATTCCCACCCCCCAAAAGTTTATAGAGTTTTAAAAAGCAACGAAATGTTAAAAACAGCATTCATGGAATGCTACGTTAATATTTTCAGATAGGATTTAAGAATGACGGTACTCTTTGAACGTCTTATTCTTTATTCTCTTTTGACACTTTTACTGAGCTTGTCCATAGCATTGTAGCATGTCCTACCCACGCATTCGGCTTAGGCCTGATGTTTATAGCCGTTCGGTGTTAATTTTGTCCAACGCTTAACATAACATAAGTTGGCAACAGTAATATTTCTGCGTAGTTATGTAAGAATATCTGACGGTATTGGGTAAAAAGCCCGACAAAGCAATTCAATTAAGCAAGTTATGAAAAGCAGAGGGAAATTCTGTAAAATAAAGGTTTTCTTAAGAATATGTGTAATATTGACCTACCGAATATTTACCATAGCTTCTGTTATTATTACTGATTTCGTCGCAATTTTTTCGCTACCCTCTTGTGTTCTGTACTTTCCGTACTTACTCGATAAACATTCCAGCAATAATCTGCTAATATTAAAACATTCCACTTGCCCTGATGATTGCAAAATCCTGATGAAAGCGCTCCCCATGCTCATCACTAATAGCCCCGCAATTCGAAAGTCCAAAGTCGCGCTTTTGAAAATCACTAAAGCTATTACTACTGATTACTGTTATCCTTCCTTAATTGGGCCATAGTCAAAATCAAGCAAATAATGCTTAGTGTGGCCTACAAATTTTCTACAACGGCAAGAAGTCGGAAATTTAGTTTTTCGCGAATATCTTGGAAACGGAAACTAAGATATGGCTTTGGCATACCAACTCGTAATCAGCATGAGTTGGCTCAAAGGAATTAGTTGAAAATGCTCGCGATACTTTTTGCCGTAGCGCAGTGTAATTGGTTGCTTGTAATTCTCAAGTTCGAATAAGATTATCGCAGCTAAAATCAAAAGTGTTAGCAGTTTAAAATCAAAGGCACATACAGTTGATTCCAAATATCTTTTAACTTGTTTCTACGTTTAAATTGGTAAAATCAACAAAGGAAATTGCTTAATCCAACCATTTTTAACCAAAAACGAAAAATAGAGATGTCAAATACTGTGGAGACCAGGGACAATTGCAACATACCAGAGTTGTTCGATCAAGTCAAGTGTAAAGATTTTTCAGTGGTGTGGGGATCATTTAATTCTTTGACCATCTCCTGATGAAGCCAAGCCTTGCTTAAACTACGCAAAGTTGAAAGAATAAAATATACTTTTAAACAGTGGTGCCCAAATCCACATAATCAAGCTTTGCGCTTGTGTGCGTAGCAGCGAAACACAAAGTAAACGTCATGACGCCTGATAAACCTGATAAACAAGCAAACGAACAAATGCCTCGTGACAGAAGAAAATGACGAAAGCACGCGTCGTGAGAGAGCAAGCCGCCGAGCGTGCTATTTATGGAACACACGGATTCTCTCTCTCTATGCTTGTGTCGGCTGCGACGCCGGCAGAATTATGAGTCCCTATCCCATGGGATAGGCTTTTGGCCTTTTGGGCACCCCTGCTTTAAAATGTTTCCAGCTTTTACAGTCAGCTGTAAAGTCTATAATCATTTTATTTGTGGTCTACGAAAAAGTTCAGACGAACGTATGTCGGTACCATGTACATTTCAGATTGAAATAAAAATTCCTTTTATGATCTAAGCTGACAAAGCAACAAAAGGTCCAGCTTCGTTCCAGCTAATCGATATTGGAATTTTTCATTCCATGCGTAACTTCATTTTTACTCTTAATGGAAAACTCTTTGAAATATAAAAGTAAATTTGTCAATAAAAACCCAAATTGAATTCACCTTGCCTTTGACTATTTCGACACTCTTGACTACTTCGCTCAATGTGTGTGTGTGTGTACATATGCACCTGAAATGCATAAACCCAAATGGATGGCTCCACCCAGCACAGCAATTGTGCCAAGTGTTTTTTCTCCCCTTTGGATGGCGGTTGACTTTTCAATGGCCCACACACTCATCTGGCGACGATGACGATTTCCTTACACGACATTTAATTGAGAAATAATTGAATAGGTCGACTGAAGTGTTTGTTTGGCGTTTTGCGAAACGAAATTAGCTTTGTCAAAACGTGGCTGACATGTGCACGGGTTGACTGGTGCGGCAAAAGCAATTGCAGCGTGAAAACGCCATAGCGATTTGTTAATGAAGTAGTCACAGTCAACGGAGAAAGTCGCCTAGCAAAAACAACAACGACAACAACCACAAAATGTCAAGCATTGCCGTCAAAGCTAGAAAACACAATACAAAATTTACGTTTGATTACAACCAACCAGCGTACCGCCTTGTCCAATGAAGCGCGCACTTATAATTGCAGTTGCAATTTACGTTATTAGTAAAGCAATCGGCTTAGACTTGGGCTTCTGGGAGTCCATGTTTTTGGCAAGGGGAATATATAATGAATACTTACATTTAATGAATCTTAATGGAAATGTTTTTGAATACTTTAAAGCTATATATCTCCAGTGATTAAGACGTGACACATTATCAGGGACAAACGTCATGAGTGAGCAAATTATTAAGTTAAATTTTAAGGCCGCATTTTATGGGCTTATTAGAGAAGGCAGTTAAATCTATTTATATAAATTACTAAATCTTTTGTTGTATGCTGCAATTAACTTGTGGTAAGTAGCTATTTTCAAAAATTAACGTTTGTGTTTGACGTTAAGCTGTTCCATTCTCTGGAGATACAATTAATCCACACATAATCCTCGAGAGTGTAAATAAGCTCTTTTTGGCCCAAATTGTTTAGTTTACTAAAGCCGCAATGAAAATACATAAATGGATTTCAATATGAAGCATGAATATATACATTCATAGGGTAAGTTTAAGCAGCTAAGTATATATGTAGTTGGGGTCGATTTTTGGAAACATATGTAAACTATAAATGTTACTCTTTAGACAGGACAAATACCACGGCACAAAGTATCAGCGCCTTGCAAGATGATGACGCACAATGCGAGAGTTAAGAAATATAATACATTTTGTGAGAGCTCGAATTAACTGAAACTTGATAAGAAAAAATATTAAATTTATATAAGCTAGTAATGATACTTCAAGTTTGACAACTGAAATTTCAAATTGATAAGACCTAGTGTCAAATCGATATTAAAAATTTATACAAATCAAGATGTGAGTGTCGTTAACACTCACGGGGCTTTGATGTGAAACATGATGCTATATTTAAAGTCTTAATTTCAAAATTACAAGATCTCTCAATGGTTATAAATCAGCAATGACAATCTTTCAAAAGAAGAAAACAGGAAGTAGAAATACCAACGACAAGATCACTGACAAGTCACTGATTAGGCACTGTTTAGTCACTGTCAAGTCACGGTCAAGTCACTGTTTAGTAGTTGGTTGGTCACTGTTTAGTCACTGTTAAGTCACTGTCAAGTCACTATCAAGACACTTCCATGTCACTGTCAAGTCACATTTAAGTAACAGTCAATACACTGTTTATTTACTGTCAAGTAACTGTTTAAACACTGTGATGCCACTGCCTAGTCATTTTTTAGTCACTATCAAGTCACTATCAAGTCACGGTCAAGTCACTGTTTAGTCATTGTTTGATCACTGTGTAGTTACTGTCAAGTCACTGTTAAGTCATTTGAAGACACTGAAAAACACTGACAAGTCACTGTAAAAACACAGTGAAGTCACAGTCAATACACTATTTAGTCACTATCAAGTTACTGTTTATTCACTGTGATGACACTGTTTAGTCATTGTCAGGTCACTGTTTAGTAATTGCTTAGCCACATTCAAGCCATTAATTAGTCACTGTCATGACGCTGGTTAGTCACTTTGAAGTCACAGTTTACTCACTGTCAAGTCACGTCAAGTAAGTGTTTAGTCATTGTCAAGTCAGTGTTAAGACACTTTCAAGACACTGTAAAGTCACTGTTTAGTCACTGTTTAGTCACTGTTAAGTCACTGGCAAGACACTGTTTAGGCACTGTCCAGTCACTGTTTAGTCACTTTCAAGTCTTTTTTTTTATTCTGTGTCTGTTAAGTCACTGTTGAGTCAATCCAACGTATAAACCCTAAATTTTTCGTAAATATCGGACAATAAATAGCTCCTTTAAGGCCTATACTCAGATGAGATAAATTTTTAGTTAGCTACGATATTTCACATGAATAAAAACAATTTCATAAGATGCCTTTTCAAACGTATTCAGATTTCAAAGCTGTACAAAATTGTTTCTATTCATGTGAAATATCGTAGCCATTAAACATATCTTTCCCAGAGTAACGGGTATATCGAAGTCGGGCAGGGCCGACTTTAACTTACGCTCTCGTTAACATGGAGTATATACTGCGCTAGTGCTCAAATACCAACAGATCGGGAACCATCTTTATTAAGGATGTAATGCCACTCGCATATGCTGATGATCGGCAAAACCGAACGGGCGGTAACCATGGTGTTTTAACAGATTGAGAGATAGTCTGAACTGATGGGCTTAGTGGTAAAGGAGGTCAAGACGAAGTACCTAGTATGTTCGAAACAGAAGTAACAATGGGAGAGTACAACTTGAAAGTTGTAGAGGACTTTGTCTACCTCGGAACGATGATAACCGGCGACAACAACATCAGTCTGGAAATCCGAAGAAGAATCACGCTCGCAAACCGATGCTACTACGGGCTCAGTAGGGAGTTCAAGAGCAGAAGCCTCAAGCGAAGAACAATCAGCGGATGAAGCGGCGATTGGCGTTTTCGAGCGAAAGATTCTTCGCAGGATTTATGGACCTTTGAAAGTTGGCCAGGACTTTCGCATCCGAAAGAATGACGAACTTTATGAGCTCTATGGGGCTCAAGTGCATAAAGCAACAGCGGCTGCGCTGGCTGGGACATGTTACCCGTATAGATGAACACGCTCCACCAAAAATGGTCTACAAGAGGAATGCTAAAGAACTTGGACAAGGCAAGGTGAGACGACCATTTCCAAGCTTGGTGTGAAAAACTGGTGCCAGCTCGCACGGAGCGAATGACGAGCATTAGTAGCAGCAGCCGAGACCGTCAAACAATTGTGATGGCCAATAAAGAAAATTAAGTTTAGAATAACATTGAAGAGAAAACCTTGATTTGTGAGGATTCTGAATTATTTGTAAAAGAAAGAAGAGAAAAGTTTTAAAAAATATTAATTCATTTTCATTTTTTCACCAAAAAAAACGTATACCAAAACAATAGCAGGTACTAGGTATGGCCGATACATGTCGATCCTCTATTCACACGAAAATCATCTGGAATCACCACCAACCTTTCGATATACTTGTCCTTGTTGCTTTAGGTCACCGTTTGGTCTTAATTTTGGGACAATGTTTCATATATATGCTTTCATTTATCACACTACGGCAGCCTTCCTATAAATTGCATCTTATTCATTGCACTTTTAATCTCCTTCCCAATTATTCATACAATACTTTAAATACATACAAATTCAGCTTCAGTGTTGTATGCCCTCTCCTTCTTCATAAATGTTCGCTTTCGTGCTTAATGGTCTGGGACTTGTTTCTTTTGAATCGCATTGTTTCTCCTCTGTTGGGTCAAATTTTCTCTTTTTTTCATGCACTCTCAGACTCAACTGTTTCCATTGTACGGCTGCCCCCAACGAAATGGGCAGCAGTCGCCCACTGAAGCTGCTCTAATTGCAACTTTGAAACTCAATTGGGTAGACACAAGGTAAGGGCAAGGGTCAGCGCCACTTCTTCAGGCATACGCCACCAATTAAATATAAATGTTTTGCGCTTTTCTGAGTGCACACACATACAATTATTTTTTCTCCACTCGCTGTTTTCAATTTGCACATGGTCCGAGCAGAAGGTCAGTCTCAGTTCACCACATGCACGTGCGTTTTGTTTAAAGCCACGGAAGCAGTCGTAGTCCTTCTCCAACTTTGAGGGAAGTTCTGCATTTTAGTGCTTGGCAAGAAATGCGACAGTAAAAAACTTTTCACCCTAAAAAGTTTTTCCTTCCAGCAAAAGTTAAGCAAGAAAATTGGAATACTTTCCAAGTTTCCCTAAGTTAGTTGCCTCTGCCAAAGGCAGTCTCCATTTGTTGAAACTTAATTAATTATTAATTAGCCAAAGCCCAAGAAGTGCGGAAGAAAAAAAATTGTATATCAAATAATTCATATTAAAAATATTGCCATAAATAAAAGGGAAAATGCCAATGCTAGAGTAGGTGGAGGGGGCCCGGGGTCCGAGCGCGTGCTGCGGCTTTTGTTGACCGCACTCCGCGCATTAGCGTGGCTAAATTACTACCACTGAGTGGACGAGGCGTAGGTGGAGTTGGATGGCGGTTGAGTGTGCTGGTAATTGGAATTAATTTAGCATTAAGCTGCATTTTCTTTAGCAGAATTCTCTCGCTGTCCATTATGAAGTGCCCACATTTTGTATAATTTTTTTCTAGTCGCTTTTTGTGTTCTTTTTTTTTTTTTTTATTATTTTCTTGCCCGCTCGGGTTGTTAATTAATTGCGCTTAGTTGGGCTAGAGGCGGGGCATGCAGTTGGCCAGCGCCCAGTTGAGAGTCATTAGCGGGACAGCAATTAGCAGCTGCCAGCCGGATGAGTATGCTAAAGCCAGGGAATAATTTTACATTTTGTGGGTAAGGAAAATGCCAAGAAAAATACCTTAAAGTGATATCAATTGTAGCCCGCATGGCTGGCCATTTTGTCGAAATCGATTCGATTGTCGAAATCAAAGGCAACAATTGCAGTTGGCAACACACGGCGTATGCGCAATGTCTAGTGAATCGATTGACAGGCAGGCAGACAGATACATACGCATATAGAGTGAAGACAAGCGATGGGGGCGTGTCCATGAGTGAGATGGCTACAAATTTGTCTGCAACTTATTGACAATTTTTTACGTGGGGTGGCACAAAAGATACCTAGATTAAAATTTTGGAATAAAAAAAGGTGTCAAAAGCAGGAAGAATTCGTTTCCATACACATTTTGAAATTTCAATTGCTATTCAAAGCAGGCAATGATGATGGGACAAAAACGGACTGGCCTTTAAGCATACAAAGCTTTTACCAGTTATTGTGAGAGCACGTCAATTAGCTAAAAATTTAAGATGTCCATCCAAAAGGTAACACATTCATTAAAGATGTTATTTTTGTATTTATATAACAAATTTATTTGCATGCTCTTCACTTAACCTGCCTCAACCAGAGGTGGATACATTCACTGGTGGAGCTCCACTTTATTCCATGCTTAAGAAGCTTCTCCAATTTAAAGAAGTGTACGTCTCTCTATGAAGACGAATACTTAATCTGGAGCTCTATGAATGGGAGGAAGTGGAAAATCTCTGCAAATATTGGAGCTAGCGTATATATGTACGGGCATTTTCCGCCCTAAAACTAGTTTTTTCAGAATTGCGATGCAACTTGTCGCAAAATCAATAGAGCACATTTGATTTGTGAAACTGAACACATAAATAAAGATTTTATACGAACATAGAGCAAGCAAGAAGTAATTTTAAGACTGGTTTTTAAGGGGGACTAAAAGGTGAAAATTTTTTATCAAAAGAAAAAACTGCTGTAATTGCACCAAAGCGAAGTCAGATGCTTTGCGGACGGGCATGGCATGCCTTATGGATGCGTGGCGCGTGATACCTATCTCATAGCTTAAATCAACAACGAATGTCCTTGAGCACTCCCTGCTCTAGAACTCACCTAGATGAGTTAGGCCGTCCGCACGATGTCGTAGAGCGACTTCGAATTTAAGGCCTTTTGCACGTCAAATCGGTACGATGACGATACAGCTGTGTGCTGGTATGCCAAACGGCCATACCAGTGAATGAAAGTGGGAAATTGCAGTGTGGATTACGATTTTACATGTGTACTGTGTATTCGCGCAGTCTGCCAAAAAAAGCCTTCAATTTGATGCACGCGCGTATTGTGCATTTTTTTGGAATGTTTCATTGCCTGCTTTGAATAGCAATTGAAATTTCAAAATGCGTATGGAAACGAATTCTTATTGGGATTTTTATTTGTGATTTTCAAACAAAAACCTCTGACTAACTGGTTTGATTTGATTAGAAACGAAAAAATCGAGAATAACACAGGCCAACAAAAATGACCATCTTTGTGAGGTGCAGCCCTGATGATTTAAAAATATGATAAGTTTATGTTCACTGATTCCAAAACTGGTTTCGGTTTAGCTCCATCAGCTCTTGTTTCCAAGATATGGCGGAAAAACGAAAATGTTGCATTTTTGGCACTCTAGGATTTATGGAGGCCACACTAAGCATAAATATGTAAGTTTATGAACTATTTGCGACAAAGCACATATCAATGTATTTTTAAAAATTAAAGGCGCTATATTAGTACAGCGAAAAGTGTCTAAATTGGCCTCTAAAGTCATATATCTTTCGACTTATATCATTTTTATCAAAATAAATCATCCCGTACAGGCTAACGCGGTTCTTGGATTAATATATTCCCCATCTGAGCATATGGCCAAACATATGATCTAATTTTGTGATTTTTATGGCATTTAAATCAGCTCATTTGGCAAAGTTATAGCCCGTTAAAGAGGAAAATACATATTTATGTTTATGGGAGGATGACTAGATTCGTAATTTAAATTCTTATAGGAACTGTGAAAAGGCTACTTGTTTCAACATAGAACTTTTGGAGAAAAAAGGCAAATGTTAAATAACATTCAGGGAGTACTACGTTTTATATATTCTGTACCAAACGTCGAGAAGCTGCAATCACAAGGGATCACAAGAAGCCTACACAGCTAAACTCGCCGAACTGCTCAGGGAAACCTTCCCATCTTCTTCCGATATATGCGAACAGTGGAATCGTATATCACACTCCATGAGTACTGCTGCCAAGGAGATACTCAGGTACTCCGAGTCCCCTCGAAGGCGAACTTGGTACGATGAGGAGTGCCGCAGCGCTACTGCAGAGAAAGACGCTGCCTACAGAAGAACTCTTCAGTCGGGAGCAACGCGGGCTGTTAAGGAGCGATACCGGGAGAAAAGAAAAGATTAGAAGCGCCTCGTTAGAAGAAAAAGAATGAGCAGGAAAGGCCCATGCGCGAGGAAGTCGAGATGTTATTCAGCATGTGTGAGACTCGAAAATTTTACCAAAAAATTAAGCAATAAACAGAAGGTTTTAAGCCCGAGCACGGGAATCTGGTCGCCGATCCGCAAGTGGTGCTTAACAAATGGAGAAGCCACTTCTCTAACCTACTGGGAGGCGATGACGAACATGATGCCTCCTCTAGAGAAGTAGCGATGCCACCAATTTTTGCCTCGCCTCATGTCTGCTGCGCAATCCGTCCTTAGTATCAATATCAGCAGAAAAGTTAGCCTAGTCGGAAAAAATAAACTTTCAGATGGCTTTAAAGAAAATTTCTTTTTTTTTTGGCTCCGGCATGCACCAACAATGCCCAAATATTAAATCTTTTCAATAAACTATAAAAACATTTATTTTTAATCGCTCGCCATCCTCCGCCATTTATTTACATTAACGAGCGCCTAATCAACGTACGCGCGTTGCTCCCGACTGAAGATTCTCCTGTACAGTCGTACCCAGTTCCCTTCGAGGGGACTCGGGAGTACCTGAGTATCTCCTTGGCAGCAGTACTCATGGAGTGTGATATACGATTCCACTGTTCGCATATATCGGAAGAAGATGGGAAGGTTTCCCTGAGCAGTTCGGCGAGTTTAGCTGTGTAGGCTTCTTGTGATCCCTTGTGATTGCAGCTTCTCGACGTTTGGTACAGAATATATAAAACGTAGTACTCCCTGAATGTTATTTAACATTTGCCTTTTTTCTCCAAAAGTTCTATGTTGAAACAAGTAGCCTTTTCACAGTTCCTATAAGAATTTAAATTACGAATCTAGTCATCCTCCCATAAACATAAATATGTATTTTCCTCTTTAACGGGCTATAACTTTGCCAAATGAGCTGATTTAAATGCCATAAAAATCACAAAATTAGATCATATGTTTGGCCATATGCTCAGATGGGGAATATATTAATCCAAGAACCGCGTTAGCCTGTACGGGATGATTTATTTTGATAAAAATGATATAAGTCGAAAGATATATGACTTTAGAGGCCAATTTAGACACTTTTCGCTGTACTAATATAGCGCCTTTAATTTTTTAAAAATACATTGATATGTGCTTTGTCGCAAATAGTTCATAAACTTACATATTTATGCTTAGTGTGGCCTCCATAAATCGTAGAGTGCCAAAAATGCAACGTTTTCGTTTTTCCGCCATATCTTGAAACAAGAGCTGATAGAGCAAAACCAATGATACAGTTTTGTTCAGTGCAATCTATATTAACATAATCTGATAAAAATTATTTTTTCTGGTCCCTGGTCAAAAGTGAGTCTTTGATGTGAAACATGATGCTTAGTTTTAGAGCTAATTTTCAAATCACAAGCTCTCTCAATGGTATAAAAATCAGAAAGCGCACTCTTTCGAAAGAAGAAAGCTAGATCCCATTTAGATCCCACTCAGATACTACGCTGATCCCACGTACATAGATACCGCCCAGTTCCTACCCAGATCCCACCCAGATCTCACCCAGATCCCTTCCAAAAACCATCCAGATCCCACCCAGATCCCTTCCAGATCCCACCCAGATCCCATCCACATTCCACCCAGATCCCGCCAAGATGCCTTCCAGATCCCACCCAGATCCCTTCCAAAAACCACCAAGAACCCGCCCAGATACCACCCAGATCCCAGTCAAATTTTAACCAGATCCCAGCCAGATCCCACCCAGATCATTCCCAGAACTCACCCAGTTGCCCCTTTTCATCATCTGTCTTAACTCTTCACTTCCCCTATCTGCCAATCCTCTTATGTCAGTGTGTGTTTGCTGGAAACTTCACAAAACAACAACACATAATATGAATGACGTCAGCGTCACGTGACGCTGAAATCAAATTTTACTCCTACTAAAATCGTTCGTGCCGAAATTAATGATGTTTCACATCAAAAATTGTTTTTTTTTTGGACCCGCAAAGATGGGTAAAGATTGTTTCGACTAGCGGATGTACAGACAGTGACCTTAAAAAATAAAAAAAAACGAGATAGTAAAGCTTACTTCGTCTGTGTGAAAAAGCTCGCTTCAACGGTTAGCAATTTTGAACAAACGCAGGTCTGTTTAAAAACATAAAATATTAATAACTGAATACCTGGAGTTGCCCGGGTTCTTTGCATTAATTTAATATGTTTCTTGTGAGTGCATGATGCGGCTTCTGGTGCGATTCCGGTCCTGATCCATTAAAATATCTAACTTCATTTTACCAACTTACAGAAGGGCCGAAACGGGATGCACACGCACTCAAAGCCTCAGTGTTTTTGGCGTTTGTTGCTGATGTCGGATTTTGTTATAAGCCTGCCTTTGGGATTCCCAAGCGTTCATAGCAATTCTGTCATGAGGTAACTGCTGCCAACACACTAATTGAATTGGTATTCATGAAATAGCGCTATACTGTCAACCAGCCTCCTTTGTGGTGCTGTGGTGTCTTGTTTTAGAAAAGTTATGGACAAAATCATAACTTAATGACCTAGAGCCCGCTAAAAAGTTCTACGATTTATCTTCAATAACCTTTAAGACATGGTTTTGAACCACATTTGAACCACTTCAAAACCAGTCCTAAACCAGTAAAATATCCAAATCCACACTACCAACCTACAGTCTAAATTTCAAGTTCATAGTTCGATACTGATTCCTGTCTTGATTCAGTAAAACATCCAACTTTTTATTACAAACCTTCAGATCTGATTTCAAGTTAAAAGCTTAAATAATGGAGATATGTCCATGAAACACTTTTAACAGGTTCGAAACCGTTTCGATACTTGTTCGATACTTCTACTGTTCCACTTAAATATCTCTCTCCATATAATCAACCTTCAGACCAGATCTCAAGTTCATAGCTTAAATAGCTTCTGAGGTATAACTCTGAAACATTTTGAAACCGGTTTAAAACCGGTTCGATACAGGTTTGATACTGGTCCTGACCCACTTAAATATCCATTTTTTTATTACCAATCAGATTTCCAGCTAATAGCTCAAATAACTTTTGAGGTGAGGCTCTGAAAAACTTTTTAACCGGTTCGAAGCCGGTTCGACAGCGATTCGATACCGGTTCGATACTGGTCCTGATTAAGTTAAGTGTCCAGCTCCATGTTACCAACCCACAGACCCACAGTTCATAGCTTGAATGACATCTGAAATTTTAATCTAAACCACTTTTTTAACAGTTTTTTACCGCTTTTCAACCGGTTCACAGACTTCAGATATAGCCTACGACTCTTTCCTGATTGGCATGAACATACTGTGACAATGTGAAGATAGGCTCAGAGGTTTAGACGCATCCAATTAACAAGCATACTTACAAACATACTAACAAACATACTAACATACAAACTTAAAAAACATACAAACACACAAACATACAAACATACATACCGCACAGCAGGCTCACACACTACCCGCTGCACCACACCTGCCCACCCTATCTTTCTCTGTCACAGCTAATATTATCGCTTTCCTTTTTTCGAATATCGAATAAAATGATAATTTTAAAAGGTTATTTTAACCAGCGAAGATCAATATGAACGTGAACTATTTACTACACCCGGCCACTGCAAGGGTTAAATTAAGATAAGTAACAAGCCCACAAGCCTTTTGGTTCTTTAAAGCCAAGTATTTAATTAGTTGTGCCAAAATTTTAATATTTAAAAGTTAAACGAAATCAAACCCTTTGTTTTTAATACCAACTTTTCCCGCTCTTCGTTTTGCTGCCATTTTCCAGTTTGGATATCCTAAATATAGTTTCAAACAGATTTTTTATAGTTTTTGATTTCACCATATTAGTTCAATCAGCATTTTTAGTTTTTGATGTCTTAATTTAAGAAAATTAATTGAGGAATTTTTATTTTAGTTATGGGAGTATTAAGATGGAGAAGCATAAATATTATTTATTAACTTCATTTTAAAAAAATGTTTTTTTACTTTATTTTTAACTAAAAAATCATATCTAAAGCATAAAATAATGTACATTTCGAAATATGTAATCATAATGGAAACAGGCTATAAATCTTTGAAATTTTTGTCGTTTGATTTTCCTAACTTAAATTTTTCATTTCGTTTCTAATTTTATTATTTGTTTTTTCAGTATTCAGAACATGATCAAAATTAATCGACTGTTAAGTCCTTTACTTAAATGAGATTATATTTTCTACTTAGTTCTTAAGCAACCCATTTAACGACTTTACCCTCTCACACATGTTCGAATCTTTTCTAGGTGGATTCAGTTGTCTGGGTTCAGCTTCTTCTTACTTTTATCTGTTTTGCATGTACGCTATACCACCCCACTCGCTGTCTCTTTCTCTTTTCCTCTCTGCAATTGCAACTCATTAACCTGCGTGTGCTGTAAATTCCCTTTGTTTGCCCACTGACAATTCCACCAGCTCCCCATTCCTCATTCCCAGAATTGTCTTTAGTGGCTGTGACCATTGTTATAGATATAATGTAGATACTCATTGTGCCATATTACGCTTGATTACAGGCAGCAGGGATTTGGCACACACACACACACCCGACCCATGCCCTTTTGTCCATTGTTCGTTTGCGTTTGACCGCGTGTTTGGCACTTGCAATCAAAATTCACCAACTCCACCCTGGTAACCATTAAGTGGATACGCTTATTATCCATTGTTGGCGGTTGATATGTGCTAACTCCTTCCCCCAACTCCTGCCCCATCTGCTTGCCAACTGCAAATCCTGTCTAATTTTATTCATAAACTCAACTAAAACACTTTGTTGGCTTGGCTTAGCGTTTGGGGACTTTTGTTTTTCCGCCTCCGGCAGTTGGCAAGGTACCAAGACACCACAGCAGGCGGCCCTGGCTGGCTGGTTTTTGGCTTTTGTGTCAATGAATACAATAACCAAATTAAATAACCAAGGTGATGCAGGTACGAGGGTAGTTTCATTAGTCAGAGACTATTGGAATTTGCTGCTGCTAGACTATGGTAAAATTTAAAGCAAGCTGCGAAACCAGACAACTTTGTGAATTTGGAAACCAGTGAATTCCATGTGCTCATCAAGTAAAGTTTTTCATAAAAACAACCAAAACTGAAAACCAGAAAGAGGCTAGCACCAACAGTTCTGATAGGTAACAAATGCTTTTCTGAATTCGAGAGTCCGCCACGTTCCTGTCTTCTGTGCATACAAGAGCTATTTGCGGCAGCGACGTCGACACACCGACAGTACACTTATACTGCAAACAAGTGCTAAGTGAGCGCGCTCTCGTGTGGCTAAACACACACATGCAACGCTCAAAATAAGCAACGCAATGAAAGCCGAACTTTGCTCAAAAAAGGTTTTACACCCATGTGAAAGCTATAAGAGCGATGGGTGCTGGTATTCCTTTTTTGGACCACTTTAAAACATTAGTTGTCGATGTGCAACTGCAATCCAAACGAAACTTAGAACCGTAACCGTGGACGAATCACAAATCCATCACCACGTCTTAACAACCGCTCAACACTTTCAAGTTGTCTGCAAACGAACAGTTTTTAGATTCAGACAAAAACACTTAAGCTTCTGTTTCTATTTGTATTATACTTCGTCAATAGGAGAAAGAGCTATTTGGAATTTTTAAATCCACAAATTCGTGAAAGGTGGACCCTGAAAGTGGCTATGTAGCCATAGCATCTCTTACTGACTCTCTCTGCTCTTTCTGACCCCAACAGTATAAAGAACACAAACGTTCTTCCTTTAAAATGTGTACTTTCTTGTAAAACGTCATATTTCATAGATTTAGCTCCTATTGAATGCGTCCGGTTTTCAGTCTTAAAGAAATGGCTCAGTGGTAACAGTTTTTGGGTAGAATATAGACGTCGTCGTAGATCCATAAATAGTGCTGATTACTAAATATGACTAAACGGTGGGAGATATCAGGTTTTTTCAAAATCAAATCCAACTTTCCTTTAAGTCCGGTTAACCTTCAGTTGAGTTAAGTGTTTGAGAACAAAATTTGTTTTGTTGGAGGGAGCGTAGATTTTAAAGGCGAAAACAAAGGCTATACTTTCATAATATTTTTTGGATCCTATTACAATTTTGGAGTTACCTCTAGAATTCAACTACACTATCATTTCAAGGTCAATGTGTCTTGTATAACGTTTATTTGATTTTAAATGATTTCATAATTACAGCACAAACAGGTTGATTCATGAAATGGTTTGAGTGTTTCTTAGGTGGACCAACAAGAATTAACAAAAGTCCAGTGCGAATTTCTTTCAAAAACCCAATTCTACACACAAAAAATAGAAAGGCTCTGAGAAGGGCGAATTGCCACATTATGGCTAAAAACCAGCAATATTTCGAAAATTTACTAAAATCCACATTTCACCAGCGGTTTCCGTAAACACAGACTGTATACATAAATTTGTTCAACATATTTTGTCTACGATTCGGTTGCGTTGCCTAACTCGTCCGATTTCGATTACGGTTATAGTTATATTTTATAAATCGTAGAACTTTTTTAGGCAGGCTCTAGGTCATTAAGTTATGGATATTGTACACAACTTTTCTAAAACAAGACACGCACAACACTACAAAGGAGGCTGGTTGACAGTATAACGCTATTTCATGAATACCAATTCAATCTTCAGCTGTCTGCGCCTGTCCTCAGTGTGTTGGCAGAAGTTGCTTCATGAAAGAATTGCTAAGAACGCTTGGGAATCCCAAAGGCAGGCTTGGTGGGCACGACGCAGTTGTTAGAAACTAAACCTAAAATAGTTTCAGTAAAAAACAACAACCCACAGGGCCGATAAAAACGGGATGCACACAATTCAAAGCCTTAGTGTTTTTGGCGTTTGCTGCTGATGTCGGATTTTGCTACAAGCCTGCCTTTGGGATTCCCAAGCGATCATAGCAATTCTGTCATGAGTTAACTTCTGCCAACACACTAAGGACAGGCTATACTGTCAACCAGCTTCCTTTGTGGTGCCATGGAGCAAATAATAATAGAGAGAAAGGTTGCTCAGTCGACACCGCTTCTGTCAGAAAATTGTCAGCTGTTCGCTCTCATTTACGCTCTCTAGATACTTTTTGGTCAGCTGTTCGCTCTCTCTGGATACATTTGGGTTGTGGTCGTCTCCCTCTAACCACAGTATTTTTCCTACTGGCACTTTGAAGTATCTTTTTGGGCACTATCGTTTAGCACCAGCAAAATTGAGAGGCAGCGCAAAACTTTCTCTCTAATTTTAATTGCTCCATGGTGGTGCTGTGTCTTGTTTTAGAAAAGTTGTGGACAATATCCATAACTTAATGACCTAGAGCCTGCCTAAAAAAGTTCTACGATTTTTCATCAAAAATGTCACTAAAACAATCACTTTGTTATATTTTATAGAAAACGGGAATGGGATGCTTATCCGATTACTGTACAAGTAAAAGAAGCCTTTAGGCCAATATTAATGCCTTGACTCAAACAGAAATTTAGTTCGGGTTAAGTCCCTGGTTTGGAGGTAAAATGGGAAAAAAGAAAGATCACCGCAGGCATTTTTTTTTAAAACGCGCGTGTTAAGGAGTTTATAAGTTTATGAACAAACCGCTCAATTAAGGCAGGAAATAAGTCCCGAAAATATGAAATGAAATAAGGCCTCACATTTGGGGTGTTATATCATAATAAAGCAATACTCCAATTTGAAGAATGAAATAAGGCCCCAATGCGATGAAATAAATCCAAAAAAAAATTAAAGAAGGCCCAAGTTTGGGATGTTATTATGAAATAATACCTCAATTTCAAAAATTTTAAATTCAAAATCGCGTTATTTTTTGTCCCAACTTTTCGAATGCGGTGCTAAAATTGAATAAATTTTTATACACTGTACCGAAGGTACATAGAGTATATAAGTTTTTGCAAATATTACAAAAGGTTTTTTTTTTTTTTTTTCTTGATCAGCATCAACAGCCGAGTCGATATAACCATGTCCGTCTGTCCGTCCGTCTGTCCGTCCGTATGAACAAACAGATCTCAGAGATGGTAAAAGATAGAGGCTTAACACATATGGGACAAATGCTTCTTATACTTGCAGGCAGATCACGTTTATTTTAAATTTTTGCCACGCCCCCTCCCGCCCCCGCAATTTGGAAAAACGTCATATCTCCCACAGTTTTGTAGATAGATGATTCGTACCTTCTAAAGATAGTTACTCATTAGTAATATCTATCTATTTGCCGAAAAAATGATAAAGATCGGAAGAGAGGTTCTCAAGTTATGATCAAATAAGTGAATTACCCCCCGCCACCCCCTCCCACCCGCTCACAACCAACGCACAATCTTAGAGAGAGAGAGAGGGATAGAGAGAGAGAAATAAAGAGAGAGAGAGAGAGGGGGAGAGAGAGAAACTTAGAGATGAGCGCAGCAGCAGCACTTGTTTATATGAGACCGACTTTCTCTATTTGTTTGTTTTAAAATATTGATAACAAAAATTGTATGAAATTTTTTCAGGTTTAAAAAAAATAGTATATTTTTTTGCCCAGAAGTGTGCAACGCATAGAAGGAATCATCTCGACCACATAAAAGTATATATATTCTTGATCAGCAGCGAGCTGAGTCTATTTTTGTCCGTCTGTCTTTTTTCGCGAGCTAGTCGAGCTGAAACTTTGCACAGAGTCTTCTTTTTACTGCACGCTGCTAATATGTCGGAACCGACCGGATCGGATAACTACTTTTTAGCTGCCATACAAATGTTCGGTCGGAAAATGGATTTTAGTGAGAAAAACTGTTTTGCTCTCAATATAACTGCTCTCAAACACGCTCATGGGTAATATGTAATGTTTTTAAGCTGATCTGCGAAGTTTGGTCGAAGTCGCTAACCGTTGAGACAAGCTATTTTCAAGTGTTCGACTTACAGACGAAGTTAGCTTTGCCTTTCTCGTTTAATTTAATTTTGAAATTTTATTTAGGAAGTAATGCCCCAACAAAGGAAATAATGCTCAAAATTTGATCAAAAATAGTGGTTTTTGTTTTCTATATAAATTTTTGGGGCCAATGTTTTTTTTCCCCTCCACCCCCCCCAATTAATAATCATTGAAATTGAAATTGTGTAGAACAAATTTAAAAATTTTAACTTCAGGTATAACATAATTTCAAATATAAATACGACATTTGTATTTTGCTATTGCTTTTAAGCTCTGTTGTTAAATCGCTCAAAAATTGCAATTTTTTTTATTTATTTGGATGCTCCAGGGGGTATATAAACTTCGGTCCAGCCGAAGTTAGCTTCCCTCTATTTTTGATTTTCAAACTCAATGGGGGGATTGATCACCTTAATCCTCCGCCTACCCTATCTACGCCACGCAATTAGTTTTAATTGAAGAGGCGATTGGCAAATCTGCATAATCTTTAGCCGGCGCAACTCTCTACCTAACCATTAAACAGAATGTTAGCTAATTGAATCAAGCTGCCCTCCTGCCAAGCACTTACATATAACTGAGTGACTGTTAACGAAAGGGTTAAACTGCAATTAGCGTAATCAATAGATACTTATCCGGCCGATCATGATTCATACAAATATATGAACGTGCAAGGCATGGGAAATTGTCTCCCAGTTAGTTCAACTTTGTTTATTTGCGTTTATTCTGCCAGAAAATGGGGATAACATAAATAAATAAACGCTGGAGGACATTCTTACGCACAGATCCCTGTTGAAATGGCAAACAAATAATGACATAGACTCGCATTCAAGTGCAACCTTCCCACACACATCCTTTAGATACATTTCACTACTTGGCTTGAACCTTTTCTTCCACTTGACTGGGCTGCCTGCGAAACTCAACGAGGGGGAAAAACCACTCGAGCTCTCATCTTATTATGATTATCATGATTATTATTTGTGTTTACTTTGCTGATTTATTTTCTTCCTTTTTTATTTGGCAAATTGCAAGCAATTTAACTGCAATTAAATTGCAATCTTACCACACACATTGCCCACTGGATGGGGCACTAGGAATGGCGAAAGGAGGCAAATTCCGCACAAAGGCTGCTTCCATTGTGTTGCCGTTTGTGTTGCTTTGAAAACTGCAGAAACCTTTTTGTTTTTTACAGATTTTACAAATTTGTTCGCACTAAAAACGCGAGAGTGTGCAGGCGCCTCCCTCTTGCGGCTCTTTGGGCTTTTCCGGCGCCTCTTGACTTGGCCTTTGTTGTTGCTTTCTTTGTGCACGGCGCATAAACAAAATGGCCGACTCCCTACCTGGGCGCGTATTGTGTGCTTCGCCCTCTCTCACTCTCTCCCTCACACTTTGTCTCTCGTTCTGTTTGGGTTCAACAGCGCGTGCTTTGTAAATTGTATTTAAAAGATATGCCTTATTCCTCCTTATTTCGAAATAAACCAAACACAAGAAAAAAATCCATTCCTTTGTGCAAACGCCACAAATAATAATTGCTCACTGGCTTTGTGTCGCTTTTGGTTTTGGATTTTATGGTTTCTTGCAGCTGCTACTTGTAGTAGGTGGCTCTAATCCTGGTTTACAAACACTTTGGCCGGGGCGAAGCATTCCGAAATTAATTTTAATAAAGATGGATTCTTTTTAAGCAAGGCAAAGGTACTCACAACAGTCAAATCACTTGCTTGAAGCTGCTACAATAGTTTTTGCATGACCTTCACGAGAATCGTTCGTTGACGATTGACCATTATTACCATATTACCAGTTTATCCGAATGTGGACAAGCAGGGAGCTTGATGGCCAAAAGTCGAAATAAGTTTATCCATACAGTCCTGTCTTGATAATATGTACACTTTGATATTGTTGTTGTTTGACGCAAAGTAATAGCGCGTATACGACTTACGTGAGCCATAAGCCTTCATTAATGACTGTTTAGTCACTGTTAGGAAACTGTCAAGTAACTGTTTAGTAGCTGTTAAGTCACTGCTTTGCCACTGTTAAGCCACTGTCATGTCACTTTCAAGTCACAGTCAAGTCACAGCTAAGTCACCGTCAAGTCATTGTCAAGACACTGTTAAGTTACTGTCAGGTCACATTCAAGTCTCTTTTAAGTAACTGTTTAATAGCAGTTTAGTCACTTTCAAGACACTGTTAAGTCATTGTTAAGTCGGAGTTAAGTCGCAGTCAAGTCACTGTCAAGTCACTGTTAAGTCACTGCATAGTCACTGTTTTGCCACTATCAAGTCACTGTTTACTCACTGTCCAGACACAGTTTAGTCACTTAAACAGTGTTAAGTAACCGTAACTTTGTAACTTTGACACTGTCAAGTAATTGTTTAGTCACTGTTAAGTCAGTGCTTATTCACTGTTTAGCCACTGTAAAGTCTCTGTGTAGTCACAGTTTAGTCACTGTCAAGTCACTGTTTAGACATTGTTAAGTTACTGTCAAGTACCTGTTAAGTCACTGTCAAGTCACTATCAAATCACTATCAAATCCCTGTTGAGTAACTATTTAGTAATTGTTAAGTCACTGTCGAGCAGTGTTGCCAACGCCCCTACACAAAATAAGGACGTTTGAAGTTCTTTGAACCCAGAAAAAAAGACGGAAAACGGACAGATATTTTTTAAAAGGATAAAAAAACAGGACAAAATATTTTTTCTTATTAATATAATAAAAAATTTAATGATTATCAATATTTTCGTTTAATTCATCGAGTATGGTATTATCAGCAACAATTTCGTGTGCATATACGTACGATGCATTTTTTTCTGATTAAGCGTGCTTTATACCTTTCGAAAATTTTTTTTTAATTATATCATTTGCTTCAACTTTCTATTTTGATCTTATAATCATCCTGTAAAACTTTCAAGCAGATCCGAAAATACGTTTTACGAAAGTAAACAAAAACAATTTTTTTTTTATAAGAAAAAAAATTTCCTCGACCCTCGTAATTTTACAAATTTAATATCAATTCCCTTTTTTGTTAAAAAACTTCAAAAAAATGTTATAAAAGTGGGTTTTGAAAAAAAAAATTCAATTGGAAATTTTAAGAGTTTTTTTTTTCCGTCTTGACGCATTTTGACACAAATTTCTTGAGAACTGTTTAACCTATTTTGATAAAAAAAATTTTTCGGCGAAAGCTAACACCCAAATGCATCAAATCCATGTTTGAAATCTATCAAAAACGTTGAAAACAGTCTCG
This sequence comes from Lordiphosa stackelbergi, assembly GCA_018904235.1. Classification (NCBI taxonomy): domain Eukaryota; kingdom Metazoa; phylum Arthropoda; class Insecta; order Diptera; family Drosophilidae; genus Lordiphosa; species Lordiphosa stackelbergi. Next base: position 95,595 of record JAEIFU010000557.1, read on the forward strand.
AATTTTTATTTCCGATTATCTCGGAACCACTTTTTCCAAAATGGTTACAAAAATTAAGAATTGTTGACCGATTTTCAAATTTTTTAAAAACCCACCATTCTGGTGTGAACTAGGATATCTTTGATCCGATCCAAAATATACATAACGAAAGTACGTTTTCTTGATGTTTAAGTTACCCATAGAGGAGATATCAAACTCGTATCCCAAGTACAAGTTTTCTTAGATGTCTTCTTGAAGATCATTGTCCAAAATATTTATTTGGGAATCTGATGGAACTATTTTTGTTTTTAAGAAATTATCATCTTTCGGTATGTTGAAAATTTAGAGCGCAATGAACCGATTTTCGATACGTTAGATTTTGATTACACAGAATTAAAACACTTCGCTTTGAAAAATCCTTATCGAAGGCGTAAAATCCATATGCAGTTTTGTGAGCGACGAAAAATTAAAAAAGGATAAATACAAAAAAATTAAGTAAAAAAGGTATTTTTTCAGGATAGGGGACGTTTCAAAATTTTTTTCGGAAATCGCATTTTTCAATTCGCAATTCGGCGCTAGTTATTCGGTAGTGTCCAAGTAATCCGGGCTGTAGTCAGTACGAACGTGCTGATTGACATGCTTGAGAGCAAATCGAAGACAGAAAATGCGTTTCGCTTTAAATTTCAGCGAGTGACCCGAAAAAAGAATAGAAAAACGTGTAAGAATTGGCCTTTTTTCGTGTGTCTTCTTTTCAATGCAATGTATTCTTCTTAGAGTCAGAAATTATTTCTTTTTTTGACGCTTAACCGAGTGTGTGTTTTTTGCAAATAAAAATAAAACGAGATAGGCAAAGCAAACTTCGTCTGTGCCGAAGTTCTGATACACTTGAAAAAGCTTGTCCCAACGGATAGCGACTTCGACTAAGCTTCGCAGATCAGCTTAAAAACATTTAATATTACCCATGACCGTGTTTGAGAGCGGTGATATTGAGAACAAAACAGTTTTTCTCACTAAAACCCATTTTCCGAGCGAACATTTGTATGGCAGCTACAAGAAGTAGTCATCCGATCCGGTCGGTTCCGACATATTGGCAGCGTGCAGTAAATAGAAGACTCCTTGCAAAGTTTCAGCTTGATAGCTTTAAAACTGAGGGACTAGTTCGCGTAGAAACAGACAGACGGACAGACGGACGGACAAAGCTTAATCGCCTCAGTTCGTCATGCTGATCAAGAATATATATACTTTATGTGGTCGGAGATGATTCCTTCTATGCGTTGCAAACTTCTGGGCAAAATTATAATACACTTTTCAAGTGTATAAAAATAGCTGAATCTCATATTTAAAGTGCAAAGTATCATCAACCATAATAAACATCATCAATCACAATTACAGGTAACAATATTAAAAGTAAAAACTGATAAAAACAACATAAATATATATGATTTGTTACTTTTAAAATTTTTTATTGTTATAGATCGAGGCGATAAAATCAATAGTCGCAGTGTAAAATTTGCAAAGGTCGTTTTTAATCAGACGGCATAGTAAATAGCAAAGCAAAGGAGGATGGAAATTTTGCGCTTCATTTATGTATGTTTTATAATCAGATTTAAAATTATAATATTATATTTACAATTTGAATTTCTTTTTCAGCCAGCGTACCCTCCGGAGGAAACCAAACCGCTAAGGAGCAGTTTCTGGATGCTTTACATATAAATAAAAAGCGCATTATAAAACTGAAATGTGTAATAAAAAAGGTGTGAGTGTAGTTAACACTCACGAGTCTTTGATGTGAAACATGATGCTTAGTATAAGAGCTTATTTTCAAATCACAAGCTCTCTCAATGGTAAAATTAACAGGGAGTAGAGATCCAGAAAATCCAGATCCCACCCAGATCCAACCAAGTTAGATCCCATTTAGATCCCAACCAGAACCCACTCAGATACTACGTTGATCCAACTTAGCTACCGCCCAGATCCTACCCAGATCCCACCCAGATCTCGCCCAGATCCCTTCCAGATCCCACCCAGATCCCTTTCAGATACCACCCAGAACCCGCTCAGATCAGAGCCAGATCCCATCCAGATCCGTTCCAGATACCACCTAGATCCCGCCGAGAACCCACACAGATTCCACCCAGGTCCCACCCAGATCCAGCCCAGATCCAACCAAGCTAGATCCCAACCAGATCCAACTCAGATCCTGCGCTGATCCGACTTAAATACCGCCCAGATCCTAGCCAGATCCCACCCAGATCCCACCCAGATCTCGCCCAGATCCCTTCCAGATCCCACCCAAATCCCCTCCACATACCACCCCGAAACCGCCCAGATCCTACCCGGAAACTATACAAAACAACAACACAAAATATGAATGACGTCAGCGTCACGTGACGCTGAATTCAATTTTTACTCCTACTAAAAAATGCACATCTGAATCTCCGTACGGTATAAACCTACGTACATGCAAAAATTTGTATCTCTATCTCTTCATCTTCAATGGGTACAGGGTCTGAAAAGGACAGATCTGTCCGCAAAAAGGACAAATTGGCAACAATGCTGTCGAGACACTGTCAAGTCACTATCAAGTCACTGCCAAGTATCTATTGAGTCACTGCTAAGTCACGGTCAAGTCACGGTCAAGTCACTGTCAAGTAACTGTTTAGTCACTATTAGGTCACTGTCAAGTCACTGTTAAGCTACTGCCTAGCCACTATTTAGCCACTGTCAAGTAACTGTTTAGTCACTGTTAAGTCACTGTTAGGTTACTGTCAAATCACTGTTTAGTCACTGTCAAGTCACTAATTAGTCACTGATAAGTCACTATCAAGTTTCTGCAAATCACTGTTTAGTCACTGTCAAGACACTGTCAAGTCACTGTTTAGTCACTGTTTAGGCACTGTAAAGTCACTTTTTAGTCACTTCCACTTTCCCCCCAGTTTCCCCTTCTCTTTTCGCTCATTGTCACTCCTCTCCCCCTCCGCTAATGCAGATAATATGCTGACGCCAGCGTCACGTGACTACTAAAACCGTCCGTACCGAAATTAAAGATGTTTCACAACAAAATTGATATGAATCGTGTTTCGATTTCAAAATATTAATGTTCGTCCCATTTTAAGGTCCCTAATGCCTAATTACTAGTATTCTTGGTTTTCGTTTTGAGTTCTCTAACTAAAAACTTCAACCTTGGATATATATTTGAATACAGTTGGCTTTCGCATAGCTGTTTAATACTTATGATAATTGCCAAATTCCAAATTTTTATTACAATGCATAGAGCAGTATTAGCTCTTTTGCTAGTTTTTGTATTAGCTGTAAGTATAATATTAAAGAAGAGTACAAATTCACTTAATGCATGTCTATATAAATGTTATAGATACCATCAATCATAGGTGAAATCAGTTTCGAGCATCAAGTCCTGCGTGCGCATAATAATTACCGCAAGAAACACGGTTGTCAAGCACTGGCATTAAGTGCACAATTAAGTCAAGGCTGTTCCGAGTTTGCTAGAGTAATTTTTTGTTAGGCCAATAGATTCTGGGTTACAGGATTAACTTGAAAACTTTTTTTTAAACTCTAGAACCTAGCCCAAAAAGATAAGCTGGATTACTCGGGTGTATCTTTTGGGGAAAATGTTTGTGTGCGAAGTGATGATGATCCAGTTAAATGTGTGCAACAATGGTACGACGAGGGCAAGAACTATGATTATGACAAAGCAGAGTTTTCGGAAGAGACAAAACAATTTACTCAATTAGTATGGAATTCTACCGAACTTTTGGGTGTTGCCCAGGCCAGGGGGTACGAATGTCGTAATTTATTTTTGAACTGAACTTAAAACTGAATTTGCAGTACCTCAGGTAAGATTTTTGTAGTGGCAAGATATCGTCCAGCGGGTAATGTAAAGGGAGAATTCAGTGATAATGTACCACAAATTAGCGAGAAAAATGGGTAAGATCTGGCCATCGAATGACTGAAAAATGCTTTATAATACTCCCTTACAGGTGTGCACTTCGATATGTGAATCTCTTTATAATGTGGCTAGCCCCACTTTTGCTTAACCTTTAGCATCGAAATTTTTACCGAACGTGTAAAAATGTATAAGTTATTATGCATATTAATAAGAATATTAATTAATCTTAGTGCCAAAGTGTTAACCAACTGAAGCGAACTTCTTCTCAGGGGCATGCGCTGAATATTTAATAATTTAATTAAATTCACTTGGAAAATAACTTTGCAGCAGCTACAACGTAATGAGAAAAATTTGCATAAATATGTCGCCTTATTGGGGTTTGTTCCTTCTGTCTCTCCCTGTGTGTGTGTAGGTGACAACTTAGCAGATCGTCGTTAATCCTTTGCAGACGAAATGCGGGCATATGTCAAGGCCAAATTTCATTTTAAATGGATAACAACATTTTCAAATGTTAATATTTTTGCTACTTATTAAAAAAATAAAAAGAATTTGAAGAACTAAAACGTAAGCGAGAAACTCGCACGTGCCCTCGTGCTCATCCTTTATTGTTGTCCTGCCATTGTGCTCGCCAAACGCTGCATCTAATCCTGATTCCATCGGCTTAATGTCACCAAAACATATTTCACTTTCGAATTGAAAACAAATTTCCATCGCTGGTGGAAGATACAAAAATATTTTCTGTGCTGATAAATTGTTATCCCTTTGTGGATTCAAGTGTGCGTCTGCTTGTGGTTGTTGTTGTTGTTGTCGGTCAGTTGGTCGCTCGTTTGGTCGGCAATTTATTTCAAGTGTCCTGCCGTTAGGACTTGCCATGTTGCTGATGCATGAATTATGCGTTTTGGCTGTTTTTGATCATTTTTCGGCCACAAACATTTGATTTCCCCCTTTTTTCTCTCTCTCTCTACGTCGAAGTTGGAAACTTTTGCCGGGCACTGTGGGTTAGTTTGCAATTAAAGTGGATTATCGAAATGAATAAAGTATTTCTAGTACTGCAGAATTTTAGGTATAACCCAGCTTTGCTATCGACTGCGACTCACTGACAGTATAGCATTGTCGTAAATATTAAGCAATGCGCTTTCTGCAAAATGAACTTGTTATATGCAAAAATGTGATTATGTTATGTGCCCACCAGAGAGCTGCACTCAGCGTTGAATATATTCAGCTCATATCGGCAAACACGTCGAGCGGTTGGGCCAGAGTTCTTTGATTGAACATTTACGTGTTCGATCGAACAAAACTCAGCGTTGACCGGCCAACCGACCTCTCTCACTCTGTATCTTTTTACATATCTTTCAGCAGCGCTGTGTCAGTCTATGCGACTTTGCAGGTGATTCTCGCTCACTCGAATCAATCGTTATTAAGCCAAACGCTCAAATCACCCGAACTGATTGGAATGAAGTGAATATGATTATAATCAGAGTGCCAACAATATGATTAAATAAAACTCAACGGCGAACATGTTGGGTATGCATATTTGATGCATAGAGCATTGAGATTGTCATCGAATGCCTCCAGGGGCCGAAGAAATTGCGCATTTAGACATACACGAGGCCAAAGCGAGAAAACAGACCTTCCGTCTTGAGCTGGAGAAACATCGATGTCTATGTAAATCGGCGTTTTGTGATTATTAAGCAGTAAAACATCGATGAAACATCAATGTTTATTTTAAATTTTAAGAGTCTGATAATGTACCTTCTCAAAGCACTTTCATGCTTAAGAATAAATTGAAAATAAATAAAAAATGTATATAATATAAATAAATTTGATAAAAATTCATTGTCCCTTCATGTCCCTTCATGTCACTTCTAGGGCTCTAGATCAAATGTTTATTTTTTAACCCACGTTCAAGCAGATATTTTTAAACCTTAGTTCACGCAAATCTTACCTGACGTCAGCGTCACGTGACGCTGCAGCGCTGCGCTGGCGTCATGCATATTTGGTGTTGGGAGAGGGGTGAAAGTGGGTGGAAATAGGGGGAAGGCGATGGTAAGTGGAAGGGACGTGGAGGGAAAGTGGGGGTGACTTGACAGTGACTTGAAAGTGACGAAACAGTGACTTTACCGTGACTTGACAGTTACTTAACAGTGACTTGACAGTGACTTAACAGAGACTTAACAGTGACTTGACAGTGATTAAACAGTGAGTAAACAGTGACATGACAGTGAATAAACAGTGACTTAAATGTGACTAAACAGTGAATCGACTGTGACTTAACTGTAACTTGACAGAGACTTGACAGTGTCTGACAGTGTCTTAACAGTGACTTGACAGTGACTTAACAGTAACTAAACAGTGACCAAACAATAACTAAACAGTGTCTTGACAGTTACTTGACAGTGAATTGACAGTGACTAAACAGTGACTTGACCGTGAACAAACAGTGACTTTACAGTGACTAATCAGTGAAGGAAGAACACAGAAGCCAGTGATCTTGTTTTCATCTTTTGAAAAAACTCATTGCTGATTTTTAACCAATGATAGAGCTTGTGATTGTGAGGCATTAAGTCCTTAAATTTACCATCATGTTTCTCATCAAAGCCTCGTGAGTGTTAGCAAAACTCACATCATTCTAATCATTTATTATGAGCCAAAACCAAGTTGTTCGAACAAAAGAATGGGCATGCTTATGAGTTCTATGGTGAAATATAGACAAAATTTCCTAATGTATTCTGGGGAAGGCATAAGAAGCATGTATAATCGACTTTTGAGTGTTGTTGACAGAACGGATTAGTGCATTTGAAGCAGTAAAAACGAGTTTTCTGAACATATTCGACCGTTAAGTGTACCAGGACCGCTGTTTTGAGGAACCACAACACTGCTTTCAAGATTTATTGCTCTGCCGATTCAGAAGCCGAACGAAACGTAAGCTGTGCGAGAATGTGTGGAAAGCGTATTTAAAAATGTGCGTCTCCCGTTTTTTTGGTCGATTCCATCGTTTTGTTTACAAATTATATGAGTGGGCAATGCCATTACATCATTAATGTTGCAGAAAAATGCATATGCCTTAGTCGAATTACAAAACAAAATCGCTTCGGGTTTCATGGCTTCGCCTTCAACATTTTTTGTGTAATGGACGGTGGACAACAAATCGACCAACTTATTCCTTTTTCGCACGTAGCTGTAAAGCGAAACAAGACTGTCGCAAAAACCAAACACAGTTGAAAGGATAGGCCGTTTGGCGCTCTTCATTGCTTCTTTGCGTAGACATCTTTCGGGTGATCGAATGGAGCCAATAGTATCCAATCGTTAAGCGCCGTCTAATGTTTTGAAGAAATTGTCGGCTATCATTGTTCTGCCCCTGTTAGTGTAACGATTTGCAAGATACATCAATAAATTTTCACCTTGTCTCACCTCCCGCTCGTCTCCTTCATCCTTTCCAGTGAGTCTATCACGATATGTGTTCCAAATTTCATCCAAATCTATAAGTTAGCGCTTGATTCTCACTAAATACGTTAATTTTCCAGCTTAAAAGTTGGCCACTTTTACTAAGATTGTGTTTATGTTGGATTGAATTGAATCTCATGTAATTTTTCTGTCGGAACTCTAGGATTGATTTGATGATCCTCGAAGTTCCAGTAGAAATATCAAGTCAATTCCATTTTAGACCTTATCTTTTCAAACCGTAAAAGGGAACTTTGATTTTATAAATTCAAAGCAATCCTGCTTTTGTCTTCAATCTGATTCTGGTTCAATCGATCCATTTACCCAAAACGGGCTCCTAGAGTCAATAGAAGTCTAAATTAGACATAAGAAGCAACTCAAATATGCTCCAAGCATTCAAATTGCCAGCCGCTTTGACCATCTGGTTAACCAATATCAACCACTGTCATTGTCTGGGCACCCCTTTTTCAGATCGCTTGGCCTGCTCTAATAAACTTAACAATAACGGCTTTTTTATCACCCCTTCCCGCTGTTTGTCATAAATAATTCTAATAATAAATTAAATGCATCCGCTACAGCGTACGATTCGGGCATGGTGCGGTTCGGTTCGGGTCAGTGATGAGTGAATGAGTGAGAGCGAAACGATTTGCACCCCCATTTGTCTTGCCCCGGCTCACAGACAGTTATCCTTGGCAATCAGGCACAAGCACACAATGCTTTCCATCCTGCCTGAGAGGATGAGTTGAAAATTTGATCAAAACCATTTGATTTGTGTCTGAGAAAGTCACTTGAGCGTGGCCAACGAAATTGATTTAAATTGTGGTTTCCTTCAATCCATTTGAGTTTTGTTAATTGCCAATTGCAACTTACTTATACACCTGGCGGCGGGATCGGGATAGGAATCGGGCGGCACTCAATCAAAATGTGTAATGAACTTATTTACACACTTTGCGTGACGAAATTTGATGGGTGCTTGCGGGTTGGCAAATGAAATTTGGTGTGCGGAATGTCACCCACAGACATAACCACCCACCCTGCCAGCAACCAACCACCAGCAGTCGCCCCATTGTTGGCATTGCCTTTTAACACCGCTCCTCCTCCCCCGCCCCACTGACAGAAAAGGCACCTTTCGCTGGGGGAAATATTACAAAGTGTTTTTGCGCTCGCGGCGCGTCCAAAAAAGGGGGCGTTGTGCTTAGACGAGCGGTGGGGCAGGGGCAGGGAATGGCGACGTTTATTGGCAATAATTGTGCCAGGCTGCTGTCGACATCTGACCGACAACCGACCCCAAGTCCTAGCATTTTCATCTGCCCACAGACAATGTCAAAGTGTGATTTTTCGCTTGAAATACTTTTGCACAAATGCCGATGTCGTTGCTGGTATGAGCCTCCCCTTTCTCACCCCCGCCGTCCCCACTCTCTTGAAGAATATGGAAAATATGTTTTGCTGGCATTTTGAATTATGCTGAAGTGAGCCCAGAGAGCGGGTGTTTATTGTGTTGATGATTTCGCTGAGTGGGATGGTAAGCAGGGTAAGGAAACACAGTCGTATTGCAAAATTGAAATTTATAACATGATATTTCTGATGAATGAGATTGTGACAGTACGTTTGTATTTAGAGGGGATACTTTATATTCCATGTTTTATCAACAGCTGTTTGATATTTGTTAATACCCGTTCGATTTATAAAACACTCCTATTGGAATCTTTAGGATTTAACAATATAAACTGAATTATATGCAGAGTTTGAGTTAAAATATTACTTGTATTGAACCTGCTTAAAAACATACTAGATTAAACATATGCAATTTTTTTTATTGGAATTCCTGAATTCGCCAAAATTTTTTAATATTTTCTAATTACCGAAATCAAAAACCAAGTTTCGAAATTTTAAGGTTGGAATTTAATTTTGCTATAAAAAACGGCACGATATTTTTCAAAGGTTGAACATTTATTGGAAAGGTCGGTTTATGTCATTTATTTATTTTTATAAACGAGAGCGTAAGTTAAAGTCGGCTCTAACCGACTTCAATATACCCGTTACTCATGAGAAGAAATGTTTAATAGCGTTCCTGTGTTTTTGAGCGGGAACATCTGAAAAGTATGCAACATTATTTTAACTCCGCTATTTTATATCCGATCTTGATAAAAAATTTAGGGATTATAGTTATTGCGAATATAAATTTAAGTTTTAAATTTGAACTTAAAACATGTGGGAGTTATTAAACATTTTTTAAAGTGGGGGCGAGGGTGGGCGTGGAAAAATTTGAAACAAACTTGATCTGCGTGCAGACAATAGAAGTCTACATGTCAAATTTGGTGGCTCTAGCTCTTATAGTCTCCAAGATCTAGGTGTTCATACAGACAGACGGACGGACATGGCTATATCGACTTGGCTGTTGATGCTGATCAAGAATATATATACTTTATAGGGTCGGAAATGATTTCTTCTCCCTGTAACATTCTTTTGCACAAACTTAATATACTCTATGTACCTTCGGTACAGAGTATAACGCGAAGGCCAAGCTAACTTCGTCTTTGCCGAAGTTTTTATACCCTTGCAAATGTTTTAATACATCAGAGTTTAAGAACGCCAGCTTTAAAACAAACAATTTTTCTAAATAAAACACTCTTTTCGACCGATAGTTCCTATGGCAGCTATAAGATATAGTCATCCGATCCGGTCGGTTCCGACATATTAGCAGTGTGCAGTAAAAAAAAGACTCTGTGCAAAGTTTCACCTCGATAGCTTAAAAACTGAGAGACTTTTTTGCGTAGAAACAGACAGACGGACAGACAAAGCTCAATAGACTCAGCTCGTCACCCTGATCAGGAATATATATAGATTATAGGGTCGGAAATGAATATTTCTATGCGTTGCAAACTTCAGGGCAAAATTATAATACCCTTTGCAAGGGTACAAATATATCAAGACTAAATCTCGAGCACACTGCAAACTGAACCGAGCAACTGAAAGATAAACTGACAGCTGACCAACTTTAGTAGGGCAGCAAGCCGAAATAAACAACTAATTTTTAAAGATTTCAAAAGATTGCAAGCATGCGCGGAGCTGTGTTATATGTCAAGATCAGCCTTAAGTTTTGCCGTCAGTTCATCATTCAGCCACATGTGTGCGCTCTCCCTTAATGATTCAAATTTTGAAGTTATTTCCAATTTAATCTTTTCTGAACTAGAGATAAAACAAAATTATTCCTAAACCTTGGTACAGCGACCATCTGAACCAGCTCCGTCAACCCGAAGCCAAAATCTTTCGCGGTTTTGAACCACGGAGTGAACCTTTTCCGATATTGAGGAGGTTTGCAGCCCTGGTACAAATAGTTTAGTATTTTCACAAAGCAGTTGAATGGCATCAATCCAGGTTTTCCTGAGCATTGAACGTTTACAGAAATAAAGACGATGTACTTAAATGGTGGTCAGAAAAGCCGACACAGTTTCCAGATTTGTTTGAAATATCAAAAGTTGTTTGCTTGCTGTTCCATCTACACTAGTAAGCGTAGAACGTTTATTTATTGATGTAAAAATTATCATGTCTCTTGCTGAGAAATCATCCGCCATCATGTTTCTAAGAAATAATTATTAATAGAATTTCTTCTAATAAATGAAAATAAAATTGATAATTTATATAGAAATATATGTGTATAGCTTGTTTACCCACTTTTTTTTTTTAAATTCGTTTAAAAAATTTCCGTTATAGGTATAACGAAACAAATACCGAATACCGACAAGAAAAAAAATTAAAACCATAACAGAATTGAAGAAACAACAGACAACATTAAACTCTGAAAGGGAGCGTATGTTAAGATTCATAAGAACTGTTAAACTGATTTGCGCTTGATCAAACTGGAAAAGTCTGAAGAGCTTAGGAAAAAAAGTACCCGAGGTGGAAAAAGAAAAAGGGGCAGAAATGTGGAAAACAAAATAAAACTGTTTAGAACAAATAATTTTCTAAGAAACAAAAGAGAACGTTAACCTTTCAAAGGGAGCATACTTTACGCGTTATTGCTTCGCAAATTCCATATCAAAATTATTTGAATGATTTACGCTTGATCAAACTGGAAGAAAATGACAAAAAGCGCTTCTTCTTAAGTGAATTTGCGGGAATAAGAAGGCTAGTCGCATGACTGTGGAAAACATTTACAAAGGAGAAAAAGAAAAAAGGAAAGAAATGTGGAAAATAATGAGAGAGGAAGTAAAAGATATAGTCGCAATTGCGTTCGTAAATCAGATGCTAGCTGCACAGCTTTGGAAAGAACTGGGTAAGGAGGACTAAGCAAAAGGAAAGCGTTGTAGAGGCTGCGAAAAGTGATGAGCCGAGAACTAAACCCAAAAGAGTCCCCGAAAGAAAATATTGCAACTAATAAAATAATTTATAAAGATTTTAATGTGTTGTCCAATTCTGGATACAAATAATAAAAAAAATAATAAAATAAAAAAAAAAGGTTGGGAAACCAGAGAAGCGTACTAGTTGATGTGAGCACGTTGACTTCCCCTATGCTACTGACTATTTTACAGCATTCAACTGACTCCTTAAAAATAAGCAGCCTACTTTGATGACATGGGAATAGTTTTCACAGTTGTTTCACTTGGGGTATTCACGACCCCCAGTTGAGTTACGGAATTGTTGAGTTGATGAATTTTTAACCAGAGATCGTAACTTCATTTATAATTTTGAAAATAAAAATTATTTTTAACAATTATTTTTATTATAAAAATTAAAAATAACACTTATTTTTAATTTTTATTAGTAAAAATTGAAAATAAGAGTTATTTTTCAATTTTTATTTTAAAACTTTTCATGTGAGATGAGAATATGTCGTAATATCATTTATACATTCATTTTCATATTAACGTAAGAGCATCATATCTCAGTTGTCCTGCAGTCGTTATTTCGCATACATACTTCGGCATTCAGTTAAAACATATTTTCCCTGCTGCTGACTGTAAAATTGAGATGGCGAAGCGATTGCACCTATAGGCTAATTGAAACCAAAATAGCAGCCAATTAAGATTTTTTAAGCTTTTAGAGCAAAACCTTACTCGTTTTACTTGTTGTTATCCATATTTTAATTTTAATTGGCTGCTATTTTGGTGAAAAACTTGAGTATCTAATAAACAATGACAACAAAAAAGTCAATTTTTTTGGAAATTCACAGTTTTGGGGCCGTTTTGGAGGATGTAGAATTGTTCAGATTGTAAAACCTTGTTCAGCAGAGTTGTTTGGTATCTCAAAAGCTTCTATTTTGCCAAAGAAAGTATGCAAAAAATTCTGATTTTTGAAGGGTTATACTCGAAAAAGTAAAAAAATACGTTTTTGAAAAAAAGTTTTTTAAGAAATACTACCGGAAAACATTAACTTTTTAAAAATCTTTGTACGAAGAATTTATTCTGCGGGCTATCAGCTACAACTTTGCCAAAAACAGTTTGCAGCTATCACTAAAACTGAATGAGATGTTTGCCCAAAACTAATGACACCTTTTTTTGGTTTGCACACCCAATTTTAAAAACTTTGAGGGTCCATAAAAAAAAGTGCTTCCAATCTAGCCAAACGCTGATTGGGATTTACTCAGTTCGGATAGCACTATCGATTCCGCATAGTGGTGCTTGGTAGTTTTTTTGACAGTTGCACAGTGTAATCTATTCATTTGATGCAATCCATCCAGAAAAATAGTTTTGTTTACAGTTCCAAAGTTAGTTTTGCTTGTCAAAATTGTTTGGTGGGTGAATTTCGCTAAATCTCCAAGAAAAAGACGGAAGGTTTGAAATCAACCGAAAGAGATTTCTGTTACACCGAGCATTGGTTTTGGGTTGAAGAAGATGTCTGTGACACCTCCGATAGTGTTCCGACTCTTTAAATTAATATTTCTATGCGTTGCAAACTTCTGGGCAAAACTATAATAGCCTTTGCAAGGTTTTAATAAGATGATAAGAATATAATCTTAAAAGTAAAGTTAAAAAAATAGAGGGAAGCTGACTTCGGCCCGACGATCTATTTTAAAAAAAGTTTTAAATTATTTTCATTCAACGATGTTATTCTCGCTTTAAACAATGTTAGCTGAGTTATTCCTAAACCATGGCTAAATACCGGAACCAACCGGAACCGTTAACCGAAACAAACCGATTCAAAACGCGCACCGGAACCGAAACCCATAAAAATTTATTTTTGAGAACCTGTATTTACCGTTATTATTGGAACCGATAGTACCGGTAACTTTGGTACCGGAACAGTTTCGGTTTCTTTTTATAAGCTGTACCTACACTCAAAAAAAATCAATCCATACGGGATCAAATCAATCCTAAACGGTAATGAAAACAACGTAATCCAATCAGAAAAAGGATTGAGTTGATCCGCCTTTTTTGATCCCAAGAAAGATAACAGTTATACCGGGGTAATCCTTTAAGAGATTGAATTAGCAAAAAAATTTAGAAAAGAAAATTATTTAATCCTTAAGCTGTATCATTTTTGGCATGTTTGACTTTTAATTTGGGGAAAGACAACTCTTCTTCCTTTCCTCCACCAGCCCACACATGCCATAGGACATCCTAATCAACTTCAAATTTGGTTCATTCCAGACTTCTGAAAAAAAAAACAAATAAATATAAAAATTGCTGTGCTCAACTGGGACTCGAACCCACGACCATGCGAGCACTGAACATGAATGGAATTTCATTTCATCGCACACCACCAACCCCATCGGTTGTTGCAGCATGTCTCAAAGGCTACTTATATTTCTTCGCACTCGCTCTCCAATTTATTGATATGTGATCTCGAAAGGGATTGAAGTAAGCACATGTGGAATGATTCTGATAACTAACATCATTGTAAAGCTAGAGACTCTAGCTAACTTTCCTCTGAAATAACCTATTGTTCTAGACAAATAGAAAAAAATTTGCAGCCATGTATATGAATGACGATCTCAAACATCGCAATGGATCGAATTTTCAGCGGTCATTTTTTTTGGCAAGAGCGCTACACAAATCAAACAGAAGTCAATATCTTCGTCTTCTTCCAATGACGAACACTCATTTTTCTTGGCACCGCGATTGGCCGACGGCTTGGCTGATGGTGTTGCCTGTCGTTTTTCCTGGCCGTCCACGTTTCTGGGGGTCTTCTTCTGGTGCGATACAGAATCACGCTTGGCTGCGCGCTCAGCTGATTTTTTTGCCTTCTCGCGCAAAACCTCGACGCTTTCCGGAGAAGTTAGCACAGATTCGATGGCTTTTTCGGAGACGTTCCTTGCACCGGCCCAATTTCATCCAACAGTGATAAGCGGCTAGCCGAATCAACATTGGACGAAACATCGGCCATATTTGCTCTGACTTTCTCCAAATTCCGGATCAAAGTGTTTCGAGGAAGCCCATATTCCTTGGCTGTAGCTTTGACGGCCTTCTTATCGATGAGGCATTGCTTAATGGCATCGACCAGGCCATTACAAGGGATTTTTGTTGAATCGAACGATTTTTTTGGTGTTGACATGGCTAAAATTGCACAAAAATTCACAAAAATGCTGTTAATATATGTCACTCCTCAGAAACAACGACATTAGACATGGCCAAACACACGCTTGAAACACAAAAAACGAGGGTGTCCATAACCGGTGCAAAAGTGTGTCCATTCTTGGAAATGGTAGCCATTTTTATTTTGTTCAGCAAATTTACACGACACAAACAATTCACTGAAACTTGATATCACATCACAAAGTACACTTAATGCACTAAATCACAAAGTATAATACTCACCTCTTTTCAATGTTTTATTTCGATTTAACGCAATGCGGAAATTGAAAAAAATAGAAACTTGGGAAAATTTTCACGATTTTTTTTTATTTGCTCACAGCAAGAAACCAAATGCGTATTTTCACTTCGGTATTGGCTCAGATTATGTGTACTGTCAAACTACAAGTTAGAAATTACTCAGTTTGGCTGCATCTGTTAGCTGTCAAAATAAAAGACTGCGGTGTCCACAACTGGAGCGTGTCCACAACCGGTGGCTTTACCTTACTTATATCTGTATACCGAAATAAAAATCTAGGTACCGTATTGAAACCGGAAACCTTTAACCGAAACATTTATTTCGGGACGTACCGGTATCGAAACCAGAACCGAAATTCGTTTCGGGATTAAGCCCTGTCCCTGTACTTTGGCCATTTGAGTTATCTTTATAACTTACTTTATTTACTAATAATATTACGTGCTCAATACAAAGAATTGAATCCATCGAAGCGACGAAGCGAAGAGCATAGTCAAGTCTTAGATCCGCGCCTGAATGGACCTCTGTTGGATATCCTCAATGAGGGTTTTTTGAGTCTGGGGCTTGTTGACAAAAAGCAGTGACTTCAAAAAGGCCCACAATTTTGAAGCCTTCAAAACATTCCGAACTCTATTTACTTTTTAACACTAATCTAGAAAGGTTTAGTTTAAAGTGCTCTGTTTCAATATTTTTCAAGGTATGTTTTTAGTTTTAGCCATTTTGTAATCAAATGCGACTATCACAAAAATTAACGATTCACAATTTTTAGTTTTATAAATTATAGTTTTTTTTTTTCATATTTTGCACTTTATTATATAAAAAAAGTTATTTTCAAAACATTTATTTACATAGAATAGTGAAAGACTCCAAATCGATTGAAAGACTCGAACTTTTTAACTAACATCATATATCTAAAAATAATAACGGTAAAGAGTTAACCAGTTCCATTTAGCTACATAAAACGCCTTTCCATCTGCCTGCATTTCGAGTCTCTTACGTGAAGTAGCCACAGCGCACTCGCATTTAATAATTATGTACAGCATTTAAAGACTAAATTTCCTGGAATTAAGTGTCCTTTCCTGAGCTTCTGCTGGCTCCGGCTGCTGCCGCTGCTGCTTCACAGTTGGCGAGGCGATGCTGAAGTACGAGTCGGCCATTATGTAGAGAAACTGAGACAGCGGTTGCGCCTGCGTTTCAAGAGAAATCAACGGGCACAATGGAAACCGACGCAAATCACTTGAATATATAAACTTATGTATTGTATATGTATACTTTACACATAACTTCATTTATGTTGTTTGGCGTTTTATGTGCGCATTTCAATATTCACAATGCGAATGGATGGCGAATACAATTGAACACGCGAGTGGGCACAATGAACTGCTCTCCTTTGTGTGTGCCCATTGTGCAATGTGTTAAAAAGTTGTAAGCATTCAACATACATATGTACATATGTGCCCGATACCGATCCTCCGATTTGGAACGCTGGCTGCGCTTGCGCGGCAGCTTAAATTTCCAATACGTGCACATCCTGCACCCAAGTTGAGGTAAGTATTTCTTAGTTTTGTTAGATACCCTGTAGCTGAAAGTATAAAGGGTGTGATACATTTGAAAATAGTTCTTAAGTCACTGTTTGGTCACTATGTAGCCACCTTCCCACACCACTCACCCACTAACACACACAACCCACCAGCTGCTACGGCAAATAATAAAAGCGGTGAAAATTCAAAACCCAGTCTAATGTCCGTAAGAGCTTCGCTCTAAAAAGGAAGTGATGAGTTTGTTCTTAGACTTGAAAAACTTCAACATTATCGTATTTTTACTTTATTTATTCCAGTTTGTGTACACAATTCTTTGTTTTTTTTCCTGATTGAATATACTGTAAGGTTACGGGGTAAATGACAGTCGGACCAAACCAAAATTCTTACATGTTATTTATTCTTCTTTCTTGTGTATTTTCCTCTGAAATCTTCGCTCTTTGAATTGATGAAATTGTAATTCAATTAAATGCGAAGTGGAACTTCCTACTTTGGGCCTTTTGTTCGCATAATTGTGGTTGTAATTGATATTTGCAGGACGGGCCATTCAATTAGAAAATTTCTTCGACAAAAGATTAATTGTGCGTGTGGGCGAGCAATGCAAAGAAAAACCAATGAATGGCATACCCCAGCTGCATGCCGGGCACTGGCAACAGAATGACAAGACACATTTAGATATTGCTCATACGCCATGCATGCCAACACGAGCCAAATGGTACACGATATCAAATGTACCCAGGCTACAACTATGTCATCTGACGTCAAGCGAGTGTGTGGAGTGGATATGTGTAATAAGTATGTCTAACTTAAGGCTGGCACATGGCAAATTATGTTTTGACACCAGAACAAAACTGAACAGCGGGTTATAAAAGACAAAATAACTTTGTTAACGAGGCTCTTAAGCACACGCACACATCTTATCCGTGGCCACCCCCCCAATGCATGAGTTGGAACGAGCATAAAAAGTACGTGAAAATGTCAGTAGAAAAATGCCAAACGACTTCATCATGAATGGAGTGAGGGGTCTGGGGAGAGAGAGTTGCTGGGTCGCGCATTATCCTTTCAGAAATGCTAATGTTATAGCAGACGGCAAAGGAATATAACCGAAAAAAGATAAATATGCAAATGTGTTTTTCTTTTCGCGTCTTATTTCTTCTTTCTATGGCATAGTTGCGGTCCCCTCTATATGAAGTCGTTAATGTGCCCGATGATATCCATTTGTTTTTTGTCTAATATGGAGAAATTCTGATAAATAGTGGGGTATAATGACTTGAGGGAAAGAAATGGATATTGAGTGGTTAAGGCAATGGCAATGTGGTGATTTGTTAAGTATAAAATTAAGTATAACGTCTTAATTTTACAGCAAGTTTAAATTTCTTTTCAAATCGTTTTCAAGTATGTATCCAGTTGGCCTCGCCAGCGGTTACGTACTCAGATGATCTGATAAAAACGTTTTTACCTCACTGAGTTCGCCAGCAAGTAATTGGCCATGAAAAAAAATTCTCAAACTTTGCTATTCGAATTCGGCGTTAAACGAAGGTCCTTCTCTTGTGCGAAAAGTTTAACTACGATAAGAGATTGTGAAGCTTGTGGTTGTTAGATGTCATAATTATACATGTTATACTATAACAAATTTGGAGTAACCTCCTGAATTCAACTGCACTTTCATTTCCAGGTCAAAGGTCTTGGATAACGTTGATTTGATTTGAAATGATTTCATAATTACAGCAAAAATATTAAATTTCGTCCTTCATTTCCTGCATAATTTTCAAACAATTTTCTGTTCAACGTGAATTGCAAAATATATAAATTAACTGCGTCTCCATTTTTATCATGAAGCTAAAGTCTAAAAATGTTTAAAACGCTCGGCAGACGGAGTGATAGAACAAAAAGGTTGATTCGTTAAATAGGTTCAGTGTTTATGAGTTGAAAGACCACTAAGGACCAACAAGAATTAACAAAAGTCCAGTGCAATTTTGTTTCACAAACACATTTCCACATACAAAACATGAAAAGGCTTTGCCGGAATGAGAAGGGCGAATTACCACATAATTGCCCCAAAAACGTGCCATATTTCGAATAATTATTGAAATCCATATTTTACAAGCGTTGTTCTTAAATACAGACCGATTTCGATTACAGGAAACGGGCATTGGTTGCTTGTCCGATTCCTGTACAGTTGAAAATAGCATTTTGCCAATAGAAATTGAAATTCATATCGTTATTAGTAGCTGTTTTTTGTAGCTGTTTTAAAGGTAAAATTGGAAAAAAAGCGGCGCAGGGAAATTTTTTTAAATCGCGCATGGAAAAGAGTTTATAAGTGAGTATTCACAAACCGCTTAAACAATAAACATTGAAAAACTTTGCAAGATGTGTAGTTCAAATTTTAACATTTTGCCTTTGAGTATAACACAATTTCAAATCAAAAACGTTGTTACACGTCATTTTGACCATTTATGTACATCAATTTGTATTTCGCTATTGGTTTGCTTTATGAACTTGGAAATCCATTGTGGTTAAGTCGCTCAATAATTGTCTGTTTTCTTTTTTATTTGATATTTGACGAAAAGGAATCACATATTTTTAGTAAATGATGATGATCGCCGTGACTTTGTTACATACGGGGGTGCCACAGAAACCTCTTCCAACCAAATTCCAATTCTTAGGTGCCACAGAAATTTCTTTTGGTTGGTTTCAAACCTCCCGTGTTTTGTAAAGAGATTTAGCAAAATTCACCACCCAAACAATTTTAGCAAGTAAAAATTACATTTTGGAAATGTGCAACATTATTTTCTAGGATAGATTGCATCAAAAGAATAAATTATTTAGTTAGTTTAAACATTGAAATTTGCGTTTCAATAATTATTAGGAAAAACAACAAGGTCTTTCATGTTAATCTAAACCAACCACATCAGTGGCGTCATCTGGTTGGCAGCCAGCGAATTAAGGGCTGGCAAGTTAAACCTTATGTTTGGCGCCAACAAATTTTTAAACTTTACGTTTTGTTAATGGAGAATATGACTTAAATTTAAATTAAGATTAAAAAATGCATTAGAAAACATATGACACAATCAAAAAATTTAATTTAAACATCAATTTAACCCATAATTAAATTAAATTAAATTTATTTATAAGGCTCCAGTGCTACAAGTTTATACTTATTTTTAACGCACTAGTCACAACGATAAATAACTATAGATTAAAAATAATTATTATGGTTTATAACTAACAATATTTACTTACATACTACATACACAAATTATAACTAATAAAAACATTTATATATTGGATTATTATTGTAATTTTATCCCTAAGAAGCTATTTATTATGTTTTTAAAAATTCTTTTAATCTAATATTAAACTGAGTTTCGTTTCGTATAGTTTTGATGTTATTAGGTAAACTATTCCATGTTTTGATAGCAGGCTTCAAAAATTGTCGTTCAGAGCAAGACAGCTTGGTTCTTGGACAGATTAAGTTGAATGTTCTGGCTGAGGTAGCAAATATTAGTTTGTTATAAAGATAGTCCGGCTCTTTAGAATTGATAATTTTATGTAAAAACAATAAAGTTTTATAGTCTATCCACTTTTTAAGATTTAGATCAAATATTGTACTATTGTACTGCTTAAAAGAAGAGAAATTTTTTGGCTAGAGATTCATTTAGAGATAGAACTTCAACTGGAACAACTGATGCTCTAACTAGATTTTCTAATAAGAAAAGGAAATCTCTGGAAGTTCTTTGGCACCGACGATTTTTTCGAGAGATTTAAAACCAAACGTCGGCAAAATCTCTAGAGATTTCTGTGGCACCCCCGATAATAATTAATAATTCGCGGTTCATCGATGACATTGTTTTCAGAATTCTTGTTGAGTTTGTATACTAAACATTTGCTAATTTCTCTTTAATTGCTTCTTGCTGTGATGGGGGTTTCACCAAAATCATGAAGATTGTGAAATAAACGGGTAAATAGACTGGTAAATTGACAAGTGATTAGCAGGTGTATATTAACTAGCGGTTCAACAGGTCTTCCAGACCTTTTGTATAAAAGTGTTATTTTTGTTTTGAGTGTTAGAGACGAATCCGTCCATGACATCCTAGAAGCGGGTATTGACAACACAATGAGCACGAAATCCGAAAGATTATGTTTGTTTTATTCGTGTTTTCAATAATAAAGTCACAAACGGCACCTAGACCTATATCTAATATGAATGCGATTGAAACTCAGATTGTCTGAGTTGTGTGAAGAATGTTTATGTAGAACGCCCAAATTTAAAGCAATAGCGTTAGAAGTTTATAGGATGCTGTGAACAGACGATGAATCATTAATTTTTCGGTTTGAACTTGAATTTTGTAATATATTTTTTATCAATTTCGGTTGCCTTTTTAGATATTTTATTGCGTATTTTTGGACGCTGTGGTCTGTTTTAATGGGACCATTTCTAGTCCGCATGATACAATATGATGAGTTGACGTGACAATATATAGTTTTTCGAGAACAGAGAAATCAAATGGGAAATCAGCACCAACGATATTGATGATGATGCTCCATTCGAAGACGATGACGCACGGATTTTGTGTCCGCTTAAAATCGCTAATAACACCCGAAATCGTCGATAATTATGCGCGAAACTACCGAAGCTTATTTGGAACATGAAGAACGTTCCAAATCAAGAGCGTGCGTAAAAAACGAGAGAACATTGTTTGATGATCGAAAAATACGCTGGTTCTGGCCGCGTAATGTCTTTCGTCATACGACTTGGCGCGATTTTGATGACCAAAACGAATGGCATATGTGGCACCATGCGCAATAACAAAGCCTGCATACCGAAGGAGAAGTTGGATCAAAGTCGAGATGTATTTAGCACTGGTACTCGGTTACCACAATAAAAATATACTCTACCGAGCATTATTATAGCACCGTCGGCTCATCGAAGTCATTGATTGTGTGCATTGAATTCTCGCTTGGATGGTCGGTTCCCATCACCAAATCCATATAGGATTGGCGCACACGTCGCTAACGACGGCGATGGGCAGCACTTAGATATACGATCTTCAGCAGGGGAAGAGTATATTGCAGTCGGTCTTGACCGACTTTCATAATTGTTTGTTTTTCTTCAAGAAAACTTAGTTTTTCTACGGTTGACCCTTCAGCTACATTCACTAGATATTGTTCATGTAGTAAACCTGTCAATATCAGGTGCTGCCCTAGCATCGCCTGTCTTCCTACTCTTAAAACTTTAACCTACTTCTACCTACTTCTAAACCCAATACTAGATTTTCAAACATGATGAAGTGATTAGTCTTTTTGCCTACGCTGTACAGAAATTTGCTACAAGCGAGTTTCAAGATATTATATGAATTTTGTTTAGTTTTAGCGAAACTCATTGTGAGTTCTCTCTGCAGCAGGTAGAAAATGAACGAAAACTACTCCGAGTCGCCATCGTTCGCTGGACTTTGACTTTGCATTTTCAGTATGTGTTTGAAGCCCATATAAAGAATGATTTCTTAAAAGCTATAAGAAAGTTTAAAAAAAAAAAACATAAAAATAAAAAAATGCATGAAATCTTCATTTGAATCGATAGTAGGGTCCATATAATTTAATGTTTGAAGATTATTTAATGCAAATGTTGACCGTGACAGCGCCTCAAATGGTCCATCCGCTTAGTCCAAATATGGCATACTCTTTCCAACATTTCGGCCGGTATCTCACGAATAAATGCTTTAATGTAGTCTTCCAATGCGTCAATTGAAGCGGGCTTGTCTGTATAGACATGGGCTTTAACATAGCCCCACAAAAAATAGTCTAAATGCGTTAAATCGCACGATCTAGGCGGCCAATTGACCGGTCCCGGCCCAATTGCTGCGAACGGCGACGAATCGATAATTGATGGTCATCATTAACACTGGCCGATACAGCTGCCATATTTTCTTCAGTTCGCACTCTATGTAAGCGTGTTGGTGATTAAATGTCAAACAATGTAAATTTGGTGCGAAATTTAGTCACAATAGCCCGAATAGCCGCTTCAGTGGGTCGATTAAACTGACCATAAAATGGAAGAAGCGCGCGATGAACTTTCTTGACAGAGCACGCATTTTGATAATAAAATGCAATAATTTGCAAGCATTGTTCGTTTGTAAGACGATTCATGGTTAAATTATAGACCAAACTGAAAATGTTTGACAGTGAAACAAAACACGAATCATGCGTGAGCCGTTTAAACCAGTGATGCCAAAAGATAATATCTAAGAAATCACAAATTAGTACGAATATTAGTTCCACCATGGGTCGGCATTTACAATTTGCCATAGCAAACTGCTCAGCTTCAATTAATTAAACGGTAAACAATTATTTTCTTATCTAGTTTAATGTTCAAAGTGCTATTGCCTGTATTTTAATTGCTTAGTGATTAAGTCACACAATCAAAAGTAAGCAACCGCAGACTTTTCACTAAGAAATGCTTGGAAGCAGTTGCAATAGGAGCCAAACGATGATTTTAAATAATATTATTGTAAAAAAATTACAATTAATTCGTGTTTTATTGCACTAAATAATTTTAGGAACAAGTGAAAATGGAACTCGAAAACTTTCCAGTCGCATTCACGAGCGAAAGCTGCCATGTGTCAGATAAACTTTAATTTTTCTCAGATATTTGTGGGTCGATGTGGTATTAGATGTGAAATCGTCCCTAAGAGTATGATGCAAAGCGCTTTGTTATGTGGCTCAGAAAGCTTGTAAACCATAGGTTCGGTTGAAGGCAAGCTGCTGTTTGGTTTCGGTTCAGTGCTCAATGAAGTGCCCAATCAGAATTAGAATTTGTTCCGATTTTCAAATAGTGGATCCTCCTTTGTAATTTATAGACTTATATCATATTTAATTTTT
>JAEIFU010000558.1:0-119089 GCA_018904235.1 Lordiphosa stackelbergi
GAGCAGGGGAGGCTGACAGGAGGGAGAAAGTGGAGTGGTGAGTGCGTTCCGCGAGAGACGAGCCGATCCGGGTAGAGTAATTTCGGGTCGAGTCGACAGGGAGCAGAGAAAATATGCATAGCGGGTTACGCTGCGTAATTTAATAGATTAAAAAAATATATATATATAACAAAAGAGAAACGCACGTACTTAATATACGCACTCCTATCTTAAAACTGAAAAGAAAATATATACACAAAAACTATCTTAATGAAATTCATGCTAAACTTATATACTATATAAAAAGGAGACATAAAAATAATCCTTGTTCGTAACATATTTACATAAAAAAAAAGTAAAATCGTAAATGTAAATCTATTAAAGCTAAATAATTCAATTTGGGCCTTTCCCCAAGCAACCCCAGACGACAATTGTAAGATTTGTTGCCCCCCCCATATCCGGCAGTACATGCAAAAAAAATAAGAAAAAAGGAAAGAAATAAATTAAAAAATATAAAAATATTTTTTAATTAGTGCCAAAGAAATTACTTTATACTTATTTAGAGAGCTCTTGAGGTAGAATAAGGTAGTATTAAGTTCATTGCACATTTTCTTTATTTATTATTTGATATATTTATTAATTGTCTTACCTGTTATTGTTTGAATGTGTTGCCAAGCGTATAAGGCGAGTTACAGCTCGAGTCGGTAGAAAGGGGGGTTTCGTTGTATTGTCCTTAAAATTAATTATGGAGAGAATGTTATAACCGAAATGTCAGGTCCAAATTTTGTTTGTCACATAATATAATATTTGTATTTGAAGCAAGAAAAAAATGAAGTGCTGAAAATTTATGGGCGGGGAAGGAAGGGCCATGATAACCGCCGCGAAATGATCTGATCCAGATCAAGAGAGCCAGCAGAGATGGGCAGCTGGAGGATAGATCCGCTGCAGGTAGGGTGGGAGCGCCTGGGTTCCGATGTGGAACTCAACTCTGGAATATGAGGATAGGTTAGAAAATGTGTGAATAGTGTCGTGTTGTTTTTGTGTAGTTTATATTAGTAGAAGTTCGACGAGTGAGGTAATTGTGCGGACTGCGGGGCATTGGGATGGAACCACCCCTGGGATCCGATGAGCCAGCCGGCATAGCCCCTAGAAAGAAACGCAGTTCCGTAACAAGAGTATACTGTCGCTGCCTCAGAGGGCTCCTGTATACACAGAAAATTAATCCTGAGCCCCTTCTGAACCCGCTCCGTTAACCCGAACCCAAAAAGTTTCGCGGGTTCGAACCCGGGAGTAAGCCCCTGCCAATTTTTATGAGGTTTGCAGCACCGGTCAAAACTTCAAGATTTATATTTATAATATAAATATTTTTTAGTTTTTCTTTATATTAAAATTGAATTAACTAATTGAAGTTATCCATAGTCATAGGTGTCTGGAATTTGTGTACTTGCCAAACGAGTGATGGCTGTATATTAACTCGTGAGAGTTATGGTTGCCAACCCTGAACTGTCTCACATGACAGTTCCATCTCTAAGACCAAAAACAAAAAAAATAGGTATTAATTAATTAATTAACTGCGGTCACACCAGTTATTGTTGCTTTATTTTAGTTTTTTTTTATTGAAATTCGTAAACTTAATTTTGGAGTGTCAACAAATTGTTTTTGAAGCAACCAATAAATGTTAATCAACTTCAAAATTGTTTGTACACAGAGCAATAACTCCAGTAGCAACAACAACAACTGAGATTAGAGAGCGTGACGCTAATACCACCCGCCAGAGTTCCCAGAGCCAGAGCAGCTGATGAAATTCGAGGCGACGGCAAAGAGAGTGAATTACCAGATAATAATAACTGATAAACCCACTCGTGTCGAGCAATATCACAGTCAGTGCACAACGAGCATTCCCGGCCTAATGTAAGAAACGGGAAAACTCATTTAACCAAAACTCTCAAACGAATCGTTTATTTTAGTTGTCGTCCACCAGCAGCAGCAGCAGCAGCAGTCCCTCCTCAAAATGTCCATCGATGCCAATACGCCAGTTTTGCGTGGCTGCATTAAGCTGCCCCTGCCTCAGGATGAACTGGTGGAGGTGATCGCAAAGGCCAAGGATTATGCCATTATGCATGGAGCGGCCATGCGTTCCAAAACCAATTTCAGTGAGGATAGCTTGAATGTGAGTGTGCATGGAAGCCGGCAATCTTTGACAATACATTTATACATCTTTTGCGTACAGTTTGCGCCCTTTGTGTTGTGTCCTTCATCGTTTCCACGCAAGGAATTCGAAAAGGCGGTGGCCCTGCAACCCATTATCAATCGCCTGATGCATAATGTGGCCCACGATGAGGAGTTCATTACCACCACTCTGGCGGACACGATCAAAGTGGATGAGTTTACGGGAAATTTGTTTAACATCTATCGCAAGGTCTTGGCTCATGGATTTACCCAGGTAAGAGCTGATAGATTTATGCTCACATTTGCGTCCACATCCACCAGCACACACACACACACTCACACACATCCCATCCCAACCCTTCATACACATACCCACACCCACACTGACATCTCAATTGCCCCAGGATCGGATCGAATCGATCAGACGTCCAATTAATGATATATTTATATGTAGCTGATAATCTTATCGCCCCTTTTCCGTTTCATAAATCTGCACTGACGCAGCCAATTGCTTGGCGTTGTGTGATTTATGTGCGAGGGGCATCCTGAGAACCAGGTCGGTCCGACTATGACCACCTTATCGATAGCTTTTGTATATAGGGTATGGTTTAGAGCTGTTTCTTATGTTTGCCTTTGGTGTTGCTCTATCTCTCGCTCACAGAAATAACTGATGAATCTCAAATTTAATTTTGTCATTTTCTGCTTTTTTTTAATCACAAAACATTACCAAAAATAAATCTGAAATCGGTTGCTCATTAAACGTTACTCACCCAATTTGAAACCGCATTGCATTGCTAAAAACCACAAACCACACACAAAAAAGGCCATTTCATTGGGCATGCTACGCAGCGACCTGATGCTGGAGTCTGGATGCCCAGAGCTTTCGCCGAAGGTCTTGCAAGAACCACCGACACCACAAGGGGCTGCTGGCGAGGATGGTAAAGCGGGCTTAGCTGCGGTTGCTGCTGCTGCTGCTGCTGGTGGAGCGAATGACCAAGACCAGCAGGAGAAGGAGGAAGAGCGGGCGGAGATCTATTTGAGTAAGGCAACGGCCACAACTCCTAGGCGCAAGTGCAAGGAACGCAATGCGGGCACTCCCTCGGCATACTGTTGCTGGAAACAAGTTGAGATCAATACAATAGCTTCGGGCTTTGGCCATTTGGGACCAGCAAGTAAAACTATACAAAGGTGCTGTCTCCTGTCCACCCCCTCTCCTCTAAACCAAGTTCAACACACACACAAACATACAAATCATTTTTGCATTTGCCTGTAATTTGCTTTCTATGCCTAACCAAAAGCTTCACACACACACACACACAATCACACTCTCAATTATAACAACATACTCGAAAATTAAAAAAAAAAAAAAAAAAGACGCATTCAACAGCTACACTTGATCACTGATCACTGATCTTTTGTTAAAGTCTCTGCTAAACCAATTTCCCCAAAACTATTTCATTGATCAGAAATCAAGCGCTGCTGCTGAATGCATCCCATAAAGTTATTTTTAAATTGCGATTTGGCACTATAAATGAAATATGAGTAATAAGACACTAAGGGAACAACTCTGATCTGTGATCAGTTGACTTATAAAATAATAATTGTGATTACGGATCAACCACTAAGATCAGAGGTGCCCAAAACCTATAAGCTAGCTGCATACAATAGTATTTCTTCATATGTAATGTTGTCTGCTTTAATACAATCCTTCTGGGGGCACCCCTGACTTAAGAATTTAGTTTTATGACTGCAAAAATAAAATCTTTGAAAACGGCTTTTCACCAAATCTGAGTGGTAGTTTCTTAGGCTTTGAATATGTTTTGATAGATTTTGTTTATCATTTATAAGCAGTTGCTTATACCCTTGTTCCACGGGCATTTTCAAGAAGTAGATGTTTCCTTGTTTCACTGACGAAAGTTGATTGCGGTCACACTAACGTAAACATAGAAAAGCTCATCGGATTGCTTTCAGCAGACTTTTTAGCGCGGACACTGACAAATTCCCCAAAAGAATCAACATATATTTGCGCGTGCTTTTTATTCCGTTCCTGTTATTAACACATGCCTTTTCATTTTAAAAACGCCATACCGTTTTGTCTGACTTTTCTCATAAGCACTTCTTAATTCCTAGGATTTTCGTGGCGTAAATACCTTTTGCTTTTTTACGGTCCCATTCAATTATTTTTTAATTTTTTCACGCCGTTGGTTTCACAATTGACTTGTTCTGTTATGTAAATTTCAACTAACCCGTGCGTGTTTGTTCCTTTAAAATCTGCTTGGACGCCCTCAAACGCGGTTGTCATTAAGCGTCTGACTCTCTTCAGTTTGGCGTTGCCGTGGGGTCCGTCGAATTGGACAACCCTGTATTTCGAAATATACATTTTTTTTTGAGCGTTTCCATAGCATATTACATATTTTGTTAAAAATAAAAAAAACATTTTTTTTTCATGCTCTTACTAAGATTTGAACCCAGATCTTGTTGATTTCTAGTCTCAGGTCTTAACCTCTACGCCATTTCTGTTAAATGAGTAGCCATCTAAATGTGCTATATAACTCTCCATTATCTTTTCTGCCTTCCATGAAATTCAAATGACATAGATAAAAAATGTGAAAACCTTCGGGCAATAAAAGGCTATTAGTTACAGATCCCCCGTATGATTTACACGTTTGCCAACATTTTTCCCAATTTTCAAAACATACTGCAAAGTCCTCTTTTACGTTTCTGTTTATCTCTTTTATCGGTTCAAAACAGTGTCCACCGAGCGGTTTCTTGGTTTTAGCGAATAACCAGAAATCACATGGTTCTAAGTTAGCGAATGCGGTGGTTAGGAAACGCTGTGGATCGAGTTTTTGGCGAAATAATCACGAATTACTGTTTCTGTTTTCCATAATATTGAGCGTTTTTCACCGATCTTTCCAGTAACGAGGTCAGTAAGTCTTGTAAATCGACGATGTTAGTGCACCACTTCTTTGATTTTCTTAACGTGTACCTCATCATTAAATTTTGTTTTCGATAGAGTTTGCTTACCGAAGGCCTTCTGTAACATTTTCAACTTTAAATTTAATAAAACTGCGTTGTTGAATAGTTTCCGACATTATAAAAATCCAAAAGTTTATATTTAGAGGCATGGAGAATGAGTATTAGAGAGAAACTTTGTTCAGTCGACACCGATTCTGTCAGAAATTAGTCAGCTGTTCGCTCTTCTTACGCTCTTTGGATACATTTGAAATATATACTGCTTAACCACAGTGATTTCCTACTGGCACTATTTACCTCTTGCACCAGCAAAATTGAGCGGCAGGCCAAATTTTCTCTCTAATACTAATTGCTCCATGTTAGAGACTTACAAAAGAACGCGATTCAAACATCTAGTTTCGCACAGATGTCAGTGAAAGTATCAGTAAAAATAAAAACATTTGTCGCCAGAGCTCGCAAATAACTGTTGACCGTTTTTCGTTGCTGTAATAAACTAACCCATTTGCAAAGAGTCAGAGAGAACCGTTCACCTCGACTCTTGAATATATCGATCTGCGCTCAGAGAAAACCAATTTTATTGTTGCCCTTTCGCTCTGCTCATTCGCAGACCGTTTGAACGCAAGCGAAGAAAATAAAAGTCATTTGCATTTGTATGCGTGTGTGTGCGAATGAGGCGTCCGTTTGGGCTTCTCCACCCACACAAGACAAACACAAACAAACAAATAAGAGCGTTTGCGTTGAGCCGTTAATTTTTTTGCTCATCTGCTGACTGTTAACGTGCGTCCGCTCAGTTGGATGCCCTCTTTTAAGTTGTTTTTGAATGAGCATAACAAGAATAGCTCAATCGAGAACGGTCAACTGAAAACCAAAACAAATCGAAACAAAATGTTCTGCTCAGAGAGAGAGCAAGCGTGCATGTTTTTTTCGGTTATGTTCGTCCGCAGACCGCAAAGGGGTAAACGGTCAACAGTTATTTGCGAGCTCTGTTTGTCGCTATCGGAATCCCAAAAAAAAATTTTAATAAAAATTTCCCAGGGTTTTTTGACAACAATAGTATAATCCCATTTAACTGCATAACTAACATTGTGATCAGAAATTAAAAACGAATCGAATAACGAAGAAGGTGACTGTTTTTGGCCATTATTCCGTTTACGGGTTTATTTCCACAGACTAGGATATATAGACTGAACAGTTGCGCAGTCGACACCGCTTCTGTCAGAAATCAGTCAGCTATTCGCGTTTACTTACGCTCTCTAAGTCAGCGATGGTCAGCGATGGTCACATACGCAATCCGACAGCATGCCGAAGCTGATGAGAAGAGAGCAAAAAGCCTTTCAGTCGCTGGCTAGCCTTTGATGCGCAATTCGACCTTAAGTTTTAAGAACATTTAAGGATTTTGCAAACCACATAGAAAGCCCCAGGGACTCTGAAAAGCTGCAAAAGGAAATCCCTGTAATCCTCCAACCCAGAGATGAAATGGTGGCCGAGTACCACTTTGACAGGAATTTCAATGTACACCAAAGCGATAAGAGAGAATGGATCTCACTAGAAGAAACGCATAAAATGCAACCATACAAGCCCCAAGGAACTGTACTTGGGGTTGCAGGACCAGCAACGAAAATATCTAAACCAATGGGAGAATTTCAATGTGAAGCCGAAGTATGTGCCATCTCCCGTTGTGCAGACCTTAATATGGGAAAGAACTACCATATTAGAGAAACAGCTCAAAGCGCTCAGCAGTAATAAGTTCACCTCTTAGCTAGTCTTAGTCTAATGCAGCGGCCAATGCAGGCCAACACACAATAAAAGGGCTTCTAAGAAAGGAAGAGAATACGCTTAGAACAGTCTGCTGGGTAAACACCAGGGGGATGAGACAAGCTAAAGCATTAATAGTGAACCACAACCTCAAAAGGTTCCAAAAATTAATCCAACAAGGAAAGAATTCCCTCAGGACTCTACACGGGTCACTGCAGACTGCAGAGCCACATGTACAAGTTGGGACTTTGCAGATATTGTGAAGAGAAGGAGGAGTCCTCTGAACATATGCTAGCACACTGCAATGCCCCGCAGACTCAGCAGATTCGGAAAACACATTCAACACCCAAGCCATATCAGTACTTAGAATCCACCAAAATCTTGGTTTTTGTAATAGGGCTTGTAATTTTGAAATAGGGCTGCTAGGAGAGTTGTAAACTCAGTAGGGGGGCACAATAGACCAAAATAGGTCGCGGTGCACCACTTCCAAAACAAAAATAATATAAGGATTTTGGAAAAAAAAATTATTTGGTTTTTCTACTTAGATTTCTACGATTCATTTAATTTATTTGAAAAAATTGCTGGTGCTACAAGTGAATACTTAATGCTTATTGGTTAGTTATTGGTGAAGAAAATCCATGGCTAATTTGAGCGAATTTTTATTCACCTCACGCAGTTTGTAACGCATTTCGCTCACTTACTTCAACACTGGCATAACTCAAAAAATACGATTATTGTGTACTATTTTTTGTAAAAATTTTCATTTTGATACATATCTCTTATACTTTTCAAGTGAGATTAAAATATGTCGAAATATAATTTTACAGGTTCATTTTCATGTTATTGCAAGAGCGTCATATCTCGGTTGTTCTGCAGCCGATATTGCGCAAACATACTTCGGCTTTTAGTTAAAACATCATATTTTAAAATTTTATTAATGAGCATTTTAAATTTTTAATATTTTACTAGATTAACTCGAAACTAAAAGAATCTTTTTTTTAATAAACCCATGATAACTTTAAACGGGTTTCCTCAAAATGGATTATTTTGAGTTATGCCGATTGAAGTAAGTGAGCGATTTGTATTACCTAAAGCAAAATATAGTTCTGTTTCTCGTAAGAAAGAAAACATTGTTTTTAGTATTCTGGATTTGAAAACAAGGCAGTGTAAAGCAACGAATGCGGTTCTAACCGATTCTAAACTGTTTTTTGAGTCACTTTTTTAATGGATTTCAATGTTAATGATACATTAAAGAAAATTCCAATAATTCAAGAAACATTTGTTGCTATAGGTAAAATTAATTAAAATAATTTCGTGAGTTCTGCATATCTTATATTCACGATGTTCGATTTTGGTTCACTCACGAAACACGTACGGATTACGGATGCTCACGCAATGCTCACGTAAATGGTTTGTATCTTACTGTAATTCCGTTTTCTCGTACGGTATGAGTCGTTTCGTACAGACTGCAAATGGAAGTTTCGTGAATGTGTTCAGTTCACGTACGACCGAAAAGTTTGAGTCAGGGACGCGTGCCTTATCATAAAAATATTATGAAATTTAGATTTTGCATTGCATCTGTCTGGCTTCTGTACTTAGTTGAACGAGAAAATAGTAGACCTGATGATATCATTGCATGTGATCTATTCTCTTCAACACTGGTCATCATAATTATGCAGTTATTTGTGGTATTTTCAAGCAGTTTCTTAACTAAATATTGAGTAAACCACCATGGAGGACCCTTAGCGAAAAAGCTCACTAATGCAATAGATCAGAAATGATTTTCATCTTAATTGGCATTTAAATTTGGTGAAATAATACTGTTAATCCGCTTTGTTTGAACTTTAATGATTCGTAAATCACAAATGGTTTGAAATAAGATTCTGCTTTTAACTCTACCGTTTCTTTCAGAGTGTAACACCCCTACTCAAGGTTCGAACCTAAACTTATTTTACAATTAGGTCTTCCCAACGGAAACTGTATTTTGCTCGCCCGCGTAGTGAACACAAGAAATTGCGAACTTCTTTTAGCACTTGCCTTCGTTTTGAACCCTGAATAAAAGGCATATTTAGATGTGCAGATGTCTATTTGGGAGCATATATTTACTCTCCAAATATGTAGTGTATATACATGTTCCAAAATAGGTTGAAATAGATTAAAATATGTTAACATATTCTCAAATATGATTTTAGATCGAAGATATGTAAATATGTCAAATATGCAAAACGAATAAGGATTTAAAATAACCTACTTATCATGAAACGAATTTGTATGCACCCAGAAATTTGTTGGGACCACCCATTACAAATATGTTTTAACCTAAAATCCGACGTCTAGTCATGACACACCGTGACGCGTTCAAATTCACGTCACGGGTACACCTCTACTAAATACCTGAGATAAAATCCTTTAATGACTCTAAAGTTTTAGGTTGCGCAAATCGACCAGCTAGGAATCCATTTCAGATCATTTGCTGTAGATTTCGTTTGTTGACTTTTTTCCACCCATACAAATCGACCTCACCGTTGAGTTGCGAATCATTAAATCGCGAAAAATATTATTAGTAAAATCGCAAAGAGACTGAAATCAGGTGCACAATTGTCGCCTGTAAAAGCTTTATTTTAAGGGTCATTATGAGAACTTAACTCAAAATGTTCGCCCGTTTTGGGTACAGTACGCTACAAAGCATTTACCGTGCCTGCCTAAAAAAGGGTGCTGGCTATTTCCCAAATTGCGCACTCATGTAATGCAGTAAAGTATATTTTCGAAAATTATTAGATCGTTTTGTAAATTTTTCGTGAATTTTTTTGATTTGGATGAAAGTTTTTACTTGATTAATAAGATTTTGTTTAGCTTATTGTATAGGGATTTTTAACCAAAACACATTAATTTCAGAATAAATCGCCGAAAAGAGCAATTAATCCTTCACTCATATACCACCCAACGAGATATTCATTTCCGATCCTGCCCACCTCAGATTTCAGTAAATTCCATTTCTACTTGTGTTATTTAAATTACAGCCTTTTTCAAAGATTTGATAGGTTAAGGGCCGATTTCACATCTTCTACATAGAACTATCTGTCACATAAACTAACAAATAGCAGAGCAAAATGTAAGCTTATCTGACACAAAGTAGCTATCTGTATGAATAGAAATCGGCCCTAAATAATATTATTATCAAATGATAAGTAATAACTTAAGAGACTAAATCAAATGTCTAAAAGAAAAAGTCAAAATATGATCACTACAAATATACAAGTAAATCATTCAAATTCAGGGATCGGCAATGAGAGCAGAGACGTCAGTAGTATGTAAGGTGCTGAGTTGAGAACATTCAATCAACGAGCTTAAAACTCCCCCTACACTTTGCTTTGTCGATAATTAAAAATCAAAGTAAAAAAGAGGAGTTTTAACGTATGCTGCAACTTCTTTGCTCACATTGCCCACCCTTGTTATTATCACAATTGGAAAATAATGATTAATTTTCTGCTTTAGTTGTCTGAACTCTTTGATATGTATAAGTTCTATTAACCAACAGAGAGATTCATCTAAGAATTCATATTACTTCTATAAAACAAATCCAATGATTGAAATTCTGTGATCTAATTGCCATATACCACCTAAGATTTCTTTATGTTATACTAACCTGTGAAACATTTTAGTTTCGCCCTCATCCAGTCGCGTGCGAGTGTGTGTGTGTGCGTTTTGTATTTATCGCTCACTCTTGTAGTATCCAAAGTAGCCAAAAATGTATGTTTTATACTATTGTGAATTGTTTTTAATTAGTTATAATTTGCTTCTTTTTTTATTAATAAGTATGATAATGTTTGTTGAGTCATTGCGTAGTTTTTTTTTTTTTTTGTTGCTTGATTGCCGCTCGTCGCCCGCTGCCCTTCCTACTTCTGCCTGCCTGCCTGCTCGCCCGCCTGCATACCACCTAAACAGCTTTATTTGTCTATATTCCTTCTATATAGTTACTATATATATATATCTATGATGTATTTTATGCATTTATGTACTTTGTGTGTTCTGCATTTTTCTAGAAACACGAGCGAACAATGTGAACATTGTTAGAGATAACAAAACCCTTCTGGTTTCTATTACAATTGCCATGTCATTGGACCGGCGCTCAGTCAGGGGTCTTATCATCATTTCACTTGCCCGCACGCCCAGCCCACACGCTATTTCATATGTAAACATAAGCACAACACATTTATGACCAACTGTGTTGGATCTATTCACATTTCCACGCATTGCCTATTAATGTCAACAGAATTTTAAACAGAACAGCAACAATTGTGCAGACAGAACAGAAAACAGTTGGTTTTTTTTTTGTAGAAACTCTAAAAGAGCAAAAATACTTTAATCGCAAATGGAATTTTATTATGGTTAACGATTCGATAAGTCATACTGCTGAAAAGAATTGCACTGCCTCAACGTGGTAGCAGCAGCTCAGTAGCCGTATGGGCTTTGTAATGCAATGCCAAGTAAGATAAAAATTGCATCGATTTGCAAGTGCTTTTATGCTATGCGCTATGCAAGAAACATTAAGAGAAGAAAATTGATTTATGGGCTAATTCCCCCCAGCTCAATGTAAAGCTCTCTTTACACCAGGCCGAAAATGTCACTGTCTCTCTCTCTCTCTCTCTTCTTTCTCTAACACACAGTGATGCATGACTTCGGCCAGCATTCGGTGTGAATTGCCGAGTGTGTTCTTCCCCCAGAGATGAGATATGATAATCTAGCTGCTCACCGAAATGGTTTCTCAATAAGGCCATTGTTTCGCGCGCTGTATGTGCCATAGCACCGTCTTGCTGAAACCATTTGTCGCCGACATCAAAGGCTTCAATTTAGCGCTCGCCATTGACGGTTATGTTCTGTCTGGCCTCATTTTTAAAGAAATACGGACCGATGATTCCAGCAGCCCATAAACCGCACCGAACAGTGAATTTTTTTTAGGATATAACGGAAGTTCGAGAGTCTCTTTACGTTGCTCATCAGCCCAAATGCGACAATTTTGTTTGTTGACATATGCACATGGGGCACATCCCCATCACTGAAAGCAATTCGCAGCGAAACAGCGGATCAATTTGAAACTGTGAGTCGGTGTGAGTCATTCTATGATAAATTGTCAAACAATCCTTAACAAAAATAAGATGACAGAATGACACCAGTAACTCAAAAGAAATATGGAAAAAACGCTTCTAAGAAAAAGGAATATTGAAAAAAAGAACCTCTTAATGAATCACCCTTCATAAGCAAAAGTTGTTAAAATGATAGTTGGGTCATTACGAACTAATTTGTCGGAACTGCAAAGTAGCAGTTTATATGTTAAATTTCAATAAGAGTTAATTTGACATGCATAAAAATATATATCGTTTGTACGAAAAGCCAGAAACTGGCAGCGCCTGCAAACTGCAAAAAGCAACCCTATAATTTGGCAAAAGACAGCTCAGCTGAGTAGTAATAGAACCGGTTCTATTTCACCTGATCGCTCAGCTGAGATGCCTGATGTCTACTCAGATGCCTGTTTACTCGGGCTGACAGCAACTCAGACGAAAACTCAGCAAGTGATATAGAGCTTAACCGTTTACTCGATGAGTAAACGTTTTATGAATTTAAGGCAAGGTTGCAAACCTTTAAAATTCTACGCAAGTTTCGGTACATAGGCTCGATCCCTTAGTAATATCTAAGGTTCGGTTCGCTCACCGTTTTCTAGTCTTATCGATCGTAAGGTTTTATAATTGCAGCATAGAAGGCGTTGTTTTCCAGCGACACCCTAACTTCTGTTCCATTTAAAGCTGGGACTGTGAAGATTGGTAGGTCTATTATAAAAATCAAACTTTTATGATATATTTGTAAATTTTACTTAAAAAATAGTGAATAAGCTTAATTTTTAATATAAAACTCGAGAAATAATTATGAGTTGAGTAAAAAGATGTGGTTATCTTCGAAACAGAGATCGTTGTATGGACATACCAATTACTATTCCAAATTGTTGTAATTAATCTCTGTTGATTTGTGTTGATTACATTGAATTGTAACTCTCCACTGACCTTGAGCTAGCCAAATGCAAAACTTATTAAAAATCAAGCAATAAAATAAAAATCGTTGCAGATATTATCGAAATAGAATCATGTTTTATTATGCTGCATACGGTTACTCCAAGTTGATGAAAATTTACAAATAATCATTATTTACGGTCCCTGATTTAAGTGTTTACATTTCAGCTTAATTTATACAAGTTCTGGAAAATGTGACTAAGTCGATTCAAATCGACTCAAATCGTTTCAATTATTAAAAGTTCAGTTAGGGTTCAGGCTATTAGATTTTGAGAAGGTTAGGTTCATGGTCCGATTTGAAGGGCCAAAACCCGGTTTTCAGACTGGCTAAAAGTTTATATTGATTAATTGTAATCCTGTTGTTAAGAAACGGAACAGTTCGATTTATTTTCAGTAGCTTTTGATTAAAAATTGTTTTCTAATATCAAATGTGCA
The DNA here is from genome assembly GCA_018904235.1 of Lordiphosa stackelbergi. Taxonomy (NCBI): domain Eukaryota; kingdom Metazoa; phylum Arthropoda; class Insecta; order Diptera; family Drosophilidae; genus Lordiphosa; species Lordiphosa stackelbergi. Next base: position 13,377 of record JAEIFU010000558.1, read on the forward strand.
GATCAATTTGTCATTAACTTATTCTTTTCATTAAAATCAAAAGCCAGGCTTCATAAGTTTTTAGTTTCACTTAAAGTTAAATAAAATGTACACATTGTGTTCTCTAGTTTGGTTTTAATTAGAAATATAGCAAAGTACAGTCCCGCTTCAGTTTCATTCCACCATTCCCACCAATCACACACGCTCTCTCTCTCTCTCTCTCTCTCAATCGTTCGCTATCTCACTTTACACCTGTGGACGGTGTGCTAAACCAAAAACTCTCTTTTGATATATAAGCCCTGTTTATTATTTTGTTGTATTTTCTTTGTTTTTGTATTAATTAAGGGTGTGTTGCCTGGTAAAAGCAAACATAATGTATATATAATGTATAACGATCATAATTGCAGGCTTATAGCATCGGTCTGTTACGTTCTGACTATTTGGCTCACGTGTACGAGGGCTGTGCAATAAAGCAGGTTGAAATCAACACGATTGCCTCCAGTTTCGGTGGCATTGCTACACACTTGGTGCCTCTGCAGAAGTATTAAGCGCTCTCTTCTCTCTACCACACCTTCACACACTCGCACACGCACACAAACAAACAACCTACCTGCACTCTCTCTCTCTCCCTCTCTAATCTCATATGCACCAGCACTAAGCACGCCAAGTTCCGTAGATATATACATACATATGTTTTGATCATACTCATAGAGTAGCGGCTAAGCCAACTGAGCATTGAATTCCATTTTGATTTTTGTTTACAGTTTTTGCATGCTTAGTTCTCTTCTATCTTTCATATAACCCCGTTTAAACACACACATACACACACGCTATTGTTTTGCCTCACTTCCTCCACCCAGATCCCTGTAATTTCCCTTTTTCTTTGTGGCTAAGAGTTTTATGTACTAATTTTCCGCCATCCGCCATTTGTTGTTTGTTGCTGTTTGTCTTTCGTTAATCCCTTTTCGTTGAGTGGTACTAATCTTCCGATATCTTCCCCGCACAGCTTTGTGCTGAGTGAACTGGGACATGCCGAGAAGTTGAAGCACGTAAGTGTACCCCTATTGCTCGTCCCATTTAGCACACCCGAATTTAGCCATCTTCATTTTCCTCACCGCAGATGCCCAAGAATAGTGCTTTATCCGGTCTCTGCGATGGCATGGTCAAGGCTTGGGACATCTATGCTAAGCCACAGGCCATCATTTTGTTCATTATTGAGGATGTGTCGTACAACATTTGCGATCAGCGATTTCATGAGTTCTACATACGAGAGAATTATCCGCATATTAAGGTGTTGCGCCGCACGCTCACCGATGTTCACCGCGAGGGAAAACTGGGATTGCGCAAGGAGTTGTTGCTGTAAGTATATGAGAGGGACGAGAAGTATTTGGCTTGATGCTGAAAAAAAAAACTGTGTCAAGAAACACAATTTTATGCCAAAAGCGAGCATCCGGCTCGAAGGACCAACACTTTTTAAGGAACATGCATGGTTCTTGTGAGCAATGCATCTTTTATTTACAATCAGGCCTGTTCCCCTTTTCGATTTCGGTCAAATAATGCGGAATCGAAATTGTTAAATGTTCTCGCTTTCAAAAAACGACTGTGTTATTCGGCTTGAAACTTCAAATTCCCATTTACCTTCATTCCATACTCTTGATGGCAAAAAGATTCGAGAGAATTCTTTAATCCTTTCTTAGAAATCACAACTCTGACCAATTCCGATCAATCGGATTCGGAAACGGGAACAGGGCTGAATATCACCTATCACCCTTTATAGTATCTCTATAAAGTCCGCAAAGTTTCTAAATTCTGCAAAAGATTCAGTAAGGAGTTTCGAACGCATCGAAAACGCGCTCGATTTACAGACTCATGCACAGTTTCGTTTTAAATTATGGTTTCTGTAGCAAAACAGCCCGAGGTTTTGGTTCGGTTCAATGGTTCATTACCTAATTTGAACCGCTTATATGTGTTTGAATGTCAACCACCAGGGCATCCACGACAGGTTCCTGGATATGTGCAGTAAAAAATACATTCTTACTTAAGTTAGATTCAGGTGGACAAACACTACCATCTGAGAAATATAGAAGCTGATTTCTTAGCAATTTGAGTAAATCAAAAAAGACCAAAATTAACCATTTCTTACATTTTAATTACAAATTTACAGGTAATTGATTAGAGCAGGGGTGCCCAAGCCCATTTCGCAAGCCACGAGCGTCATAAGTCCATAAACGCAACAACAAATTCATATGCGTGCGTATCTGCATTCTTTCTTTCCGAGCTAAGGTTTTGTTGTTGGCGCGTTCGGACCTGCAACAACAAAATCAAATGTGATTCTCTTCTCCCTCTCTCTTTCCGATGTCTCTGGCAAATTAAAAAGCAACAAAAATATTGCTTAGGCATAGTCGGCTCTCCCCTCGCTCTCAGTGGCCGAACACTTTTCGATATTCACGACGGCACATTTCTTGCGGTTGTTCTTGCTTGAGATATATTTTGTGCATTTTTGCACGCGGCCGTAAGCCTCATTCTGGGCACCCCTGGATAAGAGATACACTCCCGTTCAACTGAAATAGAATTGATATCACCGCGCAACCGGTGCAAGTCACAAACTTAAGTCATTGCCCTGCTGGACTTTATGCGAATTTGACGAATAAAGCAAAATTCGGTTTAACCGTTGCACAAACACATTTCGTTAATTTTGTCTATTATTTCATTTGTAAATAAATGAGGATTAGAGCATTTCGCCTGAGAGACGCCATTATGGACACCATAGGCGAAAAGCAAACCGGTTTCAGAAAAGGTTCTTCATGCACGGATCATATTAACACTGTCCGCATCCTGATCGAGCAATCCACGGAATACAGAGCGGACCTTCACATGGCTTTCGTAGACTTCGCGAAGGCCTTCGACAGCGTAAGCAGGGAGTGCATCTGGCAAGGGTTGCGAAGGAGGGGGATACCGGAAAAACTTAAATCCCTCATCAAACGACATACGACAGCGCCCAGTGCAGAGCGCTTCATGGCGGAAAGCTCTCGCAGCCTCTCCCAGTCCTCAGCGGCGTTCGACAGGGTTGTGCTCTGTCTCCCATCCTGTTTATAATGGTGGTTGCAGATGTGTTCTCCACTATTCGACCAGCACCCAACAACAGCGGCATCAGGTGGACAATGACAACCACATTGCGGCATCTGGACTATGCAGACAATATATGCCTCCTGGCAAATAGGTTAAGCGACCTGGCAAGTGCGTTAGCCGAACTTGGCACCTCATCTAAATCGGCAAGTCTAAAAATCAACACCTCCAAAACTAAATCGCTTAGCCTTCGTTCCGGACAATCCCAATCGCTGGTTTTGGATGATCAGACCATTGAACAAGTCCAGCAATTCAACTACCTGGACAGCGTAGTCGCTGTGGATGGAGGTACGGAGCTCGATGTTTAGTCGCGCTTTCAGAAAGCTAAGGGTGCTTTTGGGATGCTGTCGGCCGTTTGGCGATGCTCATCATATCCACACTGGCTCAAAATAAGGCTTTTCAAGTCTAACGTAATGCCAGTGCTCCTATACGGTTCCTCCACTTCGAAAATTACAACTTCCATAGTGTCCAAAATTCAAACATACGTGAACCGATGCCTGCGTCGGATATTTTGTATTTTCTGGCCTGACAGAATACGGAACTCCGAGCTACTAAAACGCGCAAATATGGAGAGTGTCGACACCATAATACGCAGAATGAAATGGAGCTGGATAGGGCATACATTGCGTAAAAGTGAGAGCAATAACGCCAGGAAGGCAATGGAGTGGAACCCACTGATGGATTAGGCCGGACACCAGGCAGACCCAAAGAAACTTGGAGGAGGACTGTTGTAGAGAAGCGGAAGCATCGGGAAGACCTGGAGAGAACGAAAGCTACGGCCAACAACAGAGTTCGTGGAACTAGAAGAAGAAGAAGAGAGCAGATTCGGATTCAGCTTGGAAAACTTGTCTAGAATCAATAATCGTGTTCAGCAGAGTTTGTTTTTCATATGCGGCCAAACTGCAGTACCGTTCTTCACAAATTTTTCAAAGGCTATGTCCCAAGTCTGTGAACAGGTTCGAAAGCGTTGCAGAGCCATATCTCACAAGCTATTCAAGCTATGAACTTGAAATTTTGCTTTCTCAAAACCGGTCTCGATCCGGTTCAAAAGTGGTTCAGAGGTACCTAAGAAATTATTTGATTCCAAAAATCGGGAAGGGTTCACTCCGGGGTTCGAGTCCGAGAACCTTTTTGGTTCAAGCTTAGATCTTAAAGATGTAATGCTATTTGCAAAGGGCTCATAAATCCAGAATTTTATTCCAAGAGTGGCCTCCAAAAATTCCAGAATCGAAAAAAATAACACATCCGTTTTTCCTGCAATGGTGCAAACCATCGTAACATAATCACATTGAAATAGACTGTTAGGTTATGTAATTTAACCCATCAACGCCGACGGGTGCAAAAACGCACCAAAATAGAGGTGTTTTTGAAAATTCACTGAAATTGTTTCGTAATTGATATCGCTTTTCTATCTTTTGGTATGGATAAAAGATAGATGGGCTTACATTCTTGACCTAGACTGTTATTTCATACGACGCCATTTACTTCATGATAACGCATCGAAAGGTGCAGGTTTTCCAACTTGCAAAAAAATGACCTAATATAAAGTGAAAACATATAGAAAAAAAATATTTAAGAAATTAATAATGATAGGGATCGGTAGCCTTCTGCCCTATATTAAACTCCTAATAATTTCAACTTTGTGCATATGAAGGTCATTGCACAGGCACATGCTGTGCGTTTTCGCACCCGTCGGCGCTAATGAGTACATTTTTTGGTGATACATATGTGCGAACGCTAAAGAAGCGCTCCCAGTGAAAAACACTACCACATCGTGTGCTCTCTGGCACGATCTCTTTCCCGTAACATTTCGGTGACGTCAGCTACTTCACAAACTAACGCGTGCCACGTGTAGAGCCACTACCAGATCGTCTGAACTAGTCGCATGCTGTGCGTTTTTGCGCATCAGTCAGTTGTAATTGGGATTTCGATTGTGACCGTGCTTTTTCGTGTATTCAGTTTGAATTATAGCAGTGTTCAACTTTTACTTCGAGAAGGAAAGGATTATCAGTTCGTGAAGTGGAACTAATAATTGAGAACGAATGGTCTTATGTTGGTGAAATCGAGCCACAAAAACAATTTTCCAACGCATCGGCCCTAGCCGCCGGATAATCGCGACGACATGAAAGAAGATGTCCCAGACGACCACATGTTATATGATGATGCAGGACCAAACAAAACTGATGTTGGCGTGGAAAGTATCCCTGAAATTTGTGGCTCCGTTGAAATGCACGTTGATAACCCTGACGCCGACAATGACAACGACGGCAATTTATTTCGATGCTGCAATGGTCAATGCTTGGAAGCTCTTTTGCGACATTCGTAGTCACCAGCGCTAAAACGCAACGAAATATAAGAATGGCTCCATATAGCAATTCAAGAAGATGGGACAGTTCGAGTTCCGCAACATTGTGTGGTCACAAAACTCAAGACACACCAGCTTAAAAACGATTGAAACTGGATAATGTTGACCACAACATTGAGAAGGGGACAAAACGCATTCGTTGTCGCCACTGTGGCTCCCACACCATCTACTATTATGCCAAGTGCAAAGAGACAGTGCATCCGAATTGTTTCTTAGAATAGCATAAATAATTTTAATTTAAACTTCAATTTAATCCATGTATTTTCCTTTTCAATACAATTATTTCAACAAAACTTTCCCAGTAATAATATTGTATTCATTAACGGCGATGGGTACCACACCACCACCTGCACAGAATATGGGTAGGGATAGAAGGCTGAATTTTTGTGCTTGAGCCGGCGTTAATGGGTTAAGAGTGGAAAATGCGCGCTCGCCTTATACTTGTATTGCAGAAATAATAAAACAGATGCAACAGTTTAATGTTCTTTACAATAATACTTTTCCCCAGGGCTTCAAACCGGGTTTGAACCGAACCGGTAAAAATAAAGTGTCTTGCTTTTTCATTAATATTGTGAAAAGCATGGGCTAAACTAAGGTTCGATCCGAAACCTTCGACCAAAAACCTCGAACCTCAAATTTTCAACTTTGTTTTGCTCCGGTTCAGGTTCGGGTTGTGGCGGAAAAAATTTGTATGCTCCAGTTCAGGTTCGGTTCGGCTCAGAACCGGACTTCAGTCCTACTCTAAAGTTCGATTTCTTCCCGGTTATTCTTTTTTCTCTTTAAAAATATTTTTTTTTTTTAAAAAAGGGGAAAAGGGGGGTGGGGAACGCCGGAAAAAGGGTTTCCCCCCCCAGAAACCCCCCCCGGTTTTTTTTGAAAAAGAATAAAAAAAAATTTTTTGGGGTGGGGCCGGAAAAACATTAACCAGAGATGCAAACCGGTTCTGAACCGAACCGAACCGAACCGCTTTTTTCGCTCGTGAACCGAACCGTAAACCGAACCGGTGTGTTTTCAAAAATGCTGAACCGAACCAAAAACCGAAAAATAAAATGGTTCGGTTCGGTTCACTTCAGCTAGGTATTGAGTTACTGGCGAATAGTGAGCAAAATCAGCAATTAGCTTTAAAATATTACAAAAATACTTGGAAAAGCAGAGTTGTTGTAAAAAAGCTAAGAACATCAACCTTATTAAATTTGCGGACCCAAAATTGCAATAAGCCAAGTCTTGATTGTATTATCCGTTGGGGGTCAACTTACTTAATACTCAAACGTTAACTTTTTATCTTTAATTGAGATTGGCTTGAAATATAAAATGCGTATGAGTATTTCTATGGCTGGCAGGCATGCAAAATTAAGTTTGAAAAAAGGGAGGATGACATAGCTCAGTAATTGTCAACTCTTTGGAAAAAAGAGCTCCGCCTATTTTTGAATTCGATTTCTTAGATTCCAGGAATCAATCCTGCTATCAGAAGAAGTGAAAAAGGTAGCTAAATCTCATTTAATGTTAATATACAACAAAATTCAAAACGTTAATGAAAACATAACGGATATTCATTCAATTCCATAAAAAAGTAAAATATCGATTGTTAGCGTTTACCTAAAGATTATTAAATATTGGATTATTTATCAGGAAAGTCAACTTAAGCATAGCTCGAATAGTTTTAGCATTTCCACCCACACAAGTGTCAGAAGAATGAACATTTTCCACATTGGAGTTTGTTTTACCAGACTTAAGAGCCAATATTGATGAAAATATGCTAGGAGATATATTATTATTAAGTTTTAACTAAAATTCCATTATATTGAAGTTAATTTAAGTCTTTTAAGATCTATTTTATTCCCTGTTGTTTTGAAAACCACATATACAAGTATAATAAAACTAATCAAATGGAAATGTCAAATTTGAGTTTATTAAAAATGAAATGTTTATTATATAATAGGGTGTATTACTCATATCGAAGTCGATTTCCGTATGAACTTAAGGATTTCGAATTAGAATTGTTTAAGTTTATATGTCAGAGATTACTTGATCAGGTCAAAAGAAAATTGTAATTATCGGGTGTGTTCCAGAAACCTCTAGAGATTTTCGTATGAACGATTTGATTTTGATGGAACTAATCTAGGAGGTCTTTATATGAGAAATGATAAGAATAAGGTCGGCTACTAGATCATAGGTCAGTAAAAACGGAAGTATTAAATCTACTTGGCCTTAAGCAGTCGGTTTCAAATCGCTGAACTTTTGTCATCTAATTTAGTAGCCGGGCATATTTGTAGGACTTCACATATAAAGGAAGGCAGTTTATTTTGATCCGCTTGGCTTTCATTAGTTGATTTCAAACCGTCAAAGTTTCTAAACAATATCAAGTGACCAAAGATGTTTTCGTCACTTGATATGTAAAGTTGTAGGATTTCAAAACGAAATGAGAACGTTTATACGGAAATTGCCGTCGAAATTTTGAACATACCCGATTAACTGAAAACCTTTGTTAATGAATAATCTGAATACTTGTATCAAAAATATATTTCTTTAGTTAATTAAATGAATAAAGAGCGAACCGAACCGAACCGAACCATAACCGCGGTTCAGTAAGCCCCAAAAACCATGCAATGAACCGAACCGGCGGTTCAAAAACTGTCTGAACCGCTGAACCGAACCAGTCCTTATTTCCGAGTGGTTTGCATCCCTGAAAACTACCCCAGTGTTCCATGTTTGTCCGCCCAAACAGTTTGGAATACACCGTACCGTTCTTTAACCTCAGATCCAGAACCTGTACCGGAACCAATATTTTTGGAACTTAAAAGACCGAAAAGAACTTAAATATTGTAAAACGAGCATTGTGCTTTAGGGGACTACAATTTGTCCAACTTGTAAGCTTACAAAAGATTCTGGCTTAGCAAAATATAAGAACCCGAGTCTCTTTGAACATAATGCATGCAAATGTGGCATTTTCTTAGACCCTAATTATAACTTTTATTTTCCGTCCTGAAAATATTATGTCGCTAAGAAATCCGATTAGGCAAATGCAATGATCGCTCTTTTTTTATTTTTTTGTTCATACCGGTATACCGAAATAAAAATCCAGATACCAATACGAAGCCAAATACCGAAATAATATTAGAACCCAAAAGCAGAATCTTTTACCAAAAGGTAAAATGTAGATCACTACCTGGTTAAAACACACGTGGAGAACTTTCAAAGACTACTCTTCTAAAATTACAAAACTGCTACGGTAAATCTGACCCTCCCCTTCTCGTGTTTCCTTCTCCCTTTTACATACTTTTGCCCGAACTTAATATACTCTGAGTAACTTTGCTACAGATGTACAAAAAACTAAAGTTGGATGTTTGCGTAAAATAAATTTGGTGTTCCCACATGAGCAAATATTTGCTCTTCAAAAAATTTGCGCAAATATTTCCCCTCTGCAAAGATTTGCGTTAGTGTTCACACACTGGGGGCAAATTTTATTATACATTTCTTGCCCAATCTACTAAATTTATAAATCAATAGGCGGATTTGTTTGAGCAAACAATATAATTTTTTTATAACACAACAGAAAAGGCATAGGCATGAACAATTACAAAAATAACTGCCTAATGATTTTATGCTGCGGAGCTGCATATTTATGGGTACTTGAGCAAGAAAGAAGAAGAAACAAGCTCACCGCAGTGTGTGGGTTAGGCCATGGTTTTAAAGCTCTCAAATGAGTTGCGATAGGAGGCTCCAATCTTCCTTGTGTTGCGTTAGGAATGTGTCTATTTTCTCCTGTTTAAAGAAGGTGTAAATTTTGTCATAATTAGTTATAGATGGGAACTGTGGTCGTGTCGTTTAGTGTTTTTGGCAAGGAAAATTATGTGTGTGGCGTTATCGTAATCGTTGCACGTATCGAACGCATTTACTTTTATTTATTAACTTGATATCTTTTACTTTTAAATTGCAGTTTATCGTGTTGAACTCGTGTTTTTTAGCGTAGATGGAAATAAAATCTAGTAGCCTCTTGGTTTACTTGCAACGAAGTCGGCGTACTCTTTATCCCAGTCATCCTTTATGGCTTCTGAAGATTTTACAGATTGAGATCAAACTTTAGACTGCAGTTTAATACTATGAAATGAGCGCTCAGGCTGCATTCAGCTCTCTACTCTAGGGACAGAGTATATAGTCCAGGTGCTTGACCGACTTTCTCAGCTTGTTTGGATTGATATTTGTCTTTAAATAAGGTCTTCACTAAGTGGTTTTCCATGGTATTTATCGCGGCTTAGTGTTGTCATAATCAGTCATTCAGTGTTCTCATAATCATGGTACTTAGTTATTGTGGTCTTTTGTGGCCTTTTGAAATCAGTTTCTTTAGTCGCAAGGGGGGTGGTGTAAATAAGCACCCCCACACCACTTAGCTTAGCGGTTATTACCATGCAGATCCTTCAGCTGCAAATTTAATTGCATGCATTAATCCTGACATGATTTTTACTTTGTTTGACATTATTATATTTTTTGATCCGCAACGGTCTTTTCCGCGATTTGATGATTTGTCAGTCACGGAAAGTGGTTTGAAACATTCTTTATGATCTTGACTATATTCTTTAACATTGTTCATCCATGGTATTTATCGCTGTTCGGTATTGTCAAAATCATGGTAATGTAGTTATGTGTGGTCATTTGTGCCCTTGAAAAGCAGTTTCTTAAGCACTTAGCGGTTTTGTTACCATGCAGATCCTTCAGCTGCGAATTGCGCTTATGCATTAATGCTGGCATGATTTTTTATTTGGTTGGGCATAAAGTTTTTTTGATTATTCATATTTTTATCCTCTTTGATACTATTTCGCGATTTAATAAGTCGTCAGCCAAGTGCCGGCTGCTGGCTCCCAAACTGTGCCACCAAAATTAAACCTTGCTAATATTTTTAATTTAATTTTATTTTTTACAGTTCTACGATTATAATAGTACGATGCCACGATTATTTTATTTCGTGGTCTTGTGATTTATTTGAATTTTTCTTGCAGCTACAGCTTTAATTTTGGTATTGCATAGGCCAAAAAAAAAATTTTTTTTTAAATATTTGCCGTGTTTGCTCTTACAATTTGCTTGCAAGAGCAAACTCGCAAACCCGCAAACAAAATTTGCCGAGGGTGTTCCCACGTGTTCCCATTAGGCAAATATTTGCTTCAAATTATTGGTGCACAAACATAGGCAAAGCCTACTTGGCAAATATTTGTGAGCAAACTATTTGGTGTTCCCACTACGGGCAAACAAAATGGGCAAATATTTTAAACCTTCTCTCTCTCTCTCTTTTGCAGTGGTCCTCATGAGGTGGCCGTTATCTATTTCCGTGCCGGCTATGAGCCCGGTCATTATCATTCTCAAGCTGAGTGGGATGCTCGTTATCTAATGGAGACCTCGTTGGCCATTAAGTGTCCATCGATCCATTATCATTTGGCTGGCACCAAAAAGGTGCAACAAGCTCTTGCTCAGCCCTCGGTGTTGGAGCGTTTTATTAACGATCCAGAGGAGATCAAGGCTGTGGGCAAGATCTTTACCGGACTGTATTCGCTGGATGACAATGATGCGGGCAATGCCAGCTATGAGATGGCCTTGCGCACACCCGAAAAATTTGTGCTAAAACCGCAGCGTGAGGGAGGCGGCAATAATGTCTATGGCGTGGATATTCCTGATGCACTGAAGGTGAGGCTGGATCGCGGGATGTATTTATATATTTAATTTGTTTGTCTCTTTAGCGCATGTCCCGTGTAGAGCGCTCGGCCTGGATACTGATGGACTTGATCCATCCACCCTTGACCAAGGGTTACATGGTGCGTCCCGGTGGCGAGATGCCGCCACCCATAGTGGATATGGTCTCTGAGTTGGGCATTTTTGGTGTGATCATTGGGGATGCGGATAATATAGTGCATAATTATCAGGCGGGTCACATGCTGCGCACCAAGCTATCCACGGCGAATGAAGGAGGCGTGGCCGCCGGCTTGGGTGCCCTGGACAGCCCCTATTTGATTGATAGCGATGATGAGGAATGAGAAATGGATGATATCATGTTGATGATGATGATGTCTGGCATTCCAGTGTTGCCTCAATTGTAAAAAGTCGATAAATGTGTTATTTTTTATAGTGTGCTAATTTTGTTTGTCAATAAATGTAAATACGGAATGGATTTTCCCATCAAGAGATGGGTTCAACAGTTATTCATTTTAATATTTCTAACAGGGGCCATAACATTAGCGTTTATTATAAAAATTCCGATTTAACAAAAGCAAAAACTCTATATTTCGATCCCTAGCTTTTTTGTCTTTTTTAAATTCTACGTTCTAGCAATTGTACTTGTCAAGGATCTCAAAGTAATACTTAGGTCATAGCTAGCACCATGTGTAATACCCTTAATCTTCTAGAGAAGTTCCCAACATTTATTACCGCACCACTTTGCGGAAGGTGGCATCCATGACACGATCCACCAGACTGTCAATGGGATGGACAATCAAAGGAATGCTGGCCAATCCTATGACCGTGGGCAATGTCTTTAGCAGCGGCGTAGGAGCCTTTTTCAGCAGTGTTTTACTGGCCCAAGTGATGCTAGATTCCAAAAGAATATATAAAAATAAAACCACAACGTGAAGAGATCTAACGCTGCTTACCGATTGATAACCAGACCAGGTATAGCCACAGAGGCCATCATCTGCCAAGTGAACACATCAGCAGCCACTAGAGCCACCTCACGTTTGGAGGAGCCGGCCATTTGTTGACGCAACGACTTGTCAAAGGTATCCGTGCACACATAACCAATAGCCATGCCATAGGAGGCAGCGACTAAGGATTTAGGCACCAATGGTCGAAAGGCCTCACCTATCTCGTTGCTGTAGCCTTGGGTAAATGGAATTTTGATTTCAGATTTATTTTCGTATTTCAGTTAGCTTTGCCTTACCCATATAGCGTATAAACGTGTCGCGATAAATGTCCACATCCTTGCTAATAACTTGGCTTTGTGGCTCAACGGCTGGTTTGGGCGGTGTTGTTTCCATTATTGCAAAAAAAAACAAACAACGGTAATTAGGCAATTAACAGCCCGATTTTGCACTTATCAGCTGTTAGACTTAACAGCGCGCTGTTAAGCTTTAAGCTTACATTAGAGTTGAGCGTTAGTGGCGTGTCAGTGACTGGCCCAATCAATACTAGCAGGGCATGACATTTTACCCATTAGTATAGACTAGAAAAAAATTCCGCCTTAAAAGATAGTAAATGTTTAATATTAAGACTACCCAATATGTATAAATGTATCGATATTTAATTGTTAAGGTATTTTAAAACGATGGTCACATCGGATAGAAAATAGACGAAGATAGATGCTGTAAAATGAAGTAGTAGACAGTCAGAGAGAGAGAGAGAGACATTGCAGGTGGAAACCCGTGTAAGTAGTGTGTAAATAAAAACCCGAAAAACCTCGTTCACTCTTGCATTTTTTTTCGCATGCCATTACAGTCGGCATAGAGAAAATCGATAGAAAATGTTTGTGTTGTATCAAAAGGTGCTTAAACTCAGTGCCACAAAACTTTTAAAGCCGAAGGTTTTTATTTCCTTGCAAAGGGTATCTTAATTTTGCCCAGAAGTTTGCAACGCATAGAAATATTCATTTCCGACCCTATAAACTGTATATGGGCATTTTCACAGAAAGGTCCACCAAAACCGAAAAAATATTTTTATAAAAAATGATTTTTCTTAACATTACATTTAAAACAAAAAATAAATCAAATAATATAATGTACATACAGCTTTTCTTGGTGCTCACTATAAGAAAATTGAACTAGCAGATTTACGAATTTTTTTAGATGTAGTCGAAAACGACATGCCAAATCCCATGCTTTTTTGAAAATATATTTTAATCGACTAAGCCTACCTTTTGCACTAAATATACTGCTACCAAAATGCTACCAAAAAATAACAACAAAATCAAAAATTATTTTTGTTTTTTATATTTCTCTGCACTTTGAATGCGTTCGATATATATTCTTGATTAGGGCGCCGAGTTGAGTCGATTTAGCTTTTTACTACAGTCAGTCTGTTCGCCTTTCCGTCTGTTTCCACGCAAACTAGACTCAGTCTTAAAGCTATCGAGCTGAAATTTTGCACAGACTCTTCTTTTTACTGCACGCTGCTTATTGTAAAAGACTAGATCGGATGACTTTATCTTATAGCTGTTATAGAAACTATCGGTCGGAAAATGGGGTTTATTTTCAAAATTTTTTTGACTTGAATTCTAGCGTTCTTATTACTCTCTGATATTTCAAACCATTTGCCAGGGTATAAAAACTTCGGCACAGACGAAGTTAGCTTGGCCTGCTCGTTTTTTTTTATTTTGTTTTTTTTTTTTTTTAGAAAATCTAGTTAAAAGTTTTGTGTTTTAGGACAATGGTCCATCATACAGCAAAATCAAATTTCACATAATTTGATTTAAATTCATATTTAAGCAGGGCTTAATCCCGAAACGAATTTCAGTTCCGGTATCGGTACGTCCCGAAATGAATGATTCGGTTAGAGGTTCTATTTCGGTTTCAATACGGTACCCGGATTCTTAGTGCGGTCTCGTCCACTATAAAGCATTCTTGTGATTTGTTCGCAATAATATAATTGCATTCAATGTGGTTGAGTCCATGCAACTTATTAGTAGATTCATTATAAATTTTACACCTGAGAAGAGGCGTTCCAAGCTAACCTGCGCAGTGGAATAAAAAGCACTTTTTCTAGATAACGCTTTATTGGATTTTGACCAACGAAAAACGATTAAGTGCGATTTTGCTAGAGAGGACGACTGTGTTTATATTTCCAATTTGCAGTGCATCCAAATGCACAAACCTACTATATTCTTTGTGTAGGTTATGTTGCGATGGCTGTGAACGACAAGTCGCTTTCCCATTTAGACCACTATGGGCCCATTGCGAATTCTCTGTGTACCTTCGTGCAAATTATAAAAACAGATCAACATTTGCACGGGATTTCCTAGAGCCCAAAAAATGACCTGTGTAACCATCAATAGGCTGATGAAGAATATATATACTTAATAAGGTCGAAAATGATTCCTCTCTATTACACACTTTTGAACGAGCTTGATATAATTACATAGGTACAGCGTGTAAAAAGAAACCGAAACTGTACCGGTACCAAAGTTTCGGTTTCGTTCCGGTACTATCGGTTCCACAGTACGCGATTTGAATCCGTTTATTTGGGTTAATGGTTCCGGTATTGTGCCCTGTATTTAAGTAATTTTTTTCAAAAACAAAATACAAATTTTTTTTTTTATTATTATGATTTAATAAGCCAAATTGAGTTCCGTCAGCAGATTTATAAAAATCACTTCCCGCGGCTTCGCTCGTATAGATTCTCCAAAATTTGTAAGTCACTTATTCCAAAAAAAAAACATTGTGCACCAGTTTAACTCTCATTTTCCTCCTTGAGGGATATATTTCCATATTTTTGTATGTGTAGCTTCGATAATGAGTTTGGACTCCAAACTTTGGAGCCAATGTTGGAAACTCAAACTCTCTTTCAAATAACCTTAACCATCCGTTTTTCACACAAGGTATTCAATTTTAAGTAAGATTCCGGATTTTGCCAAATTCAAAAGTCACGTTGGTAATATTTATGTAAGGTGAAGCCTTTAAAATAAGTTTAAAGAGTTCCATATAACAGTTTTTCGGCCATTTTCCGACATTGGGAGTAGATTTTCAAAAATGTAAAAGTCACGTGTAACTTTTAAAATTAGTTTTGACCTAAACGCTGGTAAGTAAATTTTCGCTTATACAAACTTGACCAACCATTTCACACCCAGGGGGTGAATTTTCCTGAAGCAGTAGTTTTTGTTGAATTTTTTATACAGATCTATGAAAATGAGTTCAAACCTAATCGGATGATAAGCAAAAGAGTTTTATACAACAGTTTTTCACTAATTTTTCCACATTTTCCGACAAAGTTTTCCAAAGTTTGACTAACATTCAGCATAAGCTTAAAATTCGTCTCTATATCTTTTATGGTTTGATCAGTGCGGCAGTCACCAGTGAGTCAGGTTGAACTGTAATATATATATATAGATTTTACCAAAACATTTGACACTCAATAGTGCTTAAAATGCCTATTTTATGTTGGGAATCCATTATTTTTTATTAAGCTTTCTTATAGACAAGCTCTGTCTACATGACTCAAATTCATATATCTATATATATAAATCTGTACGCCCGACTGACATATTATCAACCCACAGCCTAAACGGCTTATCCTACAGGTCTGATATTTGGCATAGACCTTCGTTTAGTTATGCAGGCGCGCACTAAGAAAGAAAATTTGGAAAATTTTCGCTGCAGTGTGTGAAAAGGCCAATTAAATGTTTATTTGAACGTAACGGCAATGTTGTGGAATGAGTTGATTTGCTGAGAGCGCAAGAGAGAAAGAGAGAGTGAGAGCGTGCTGTGTGCGTGTGTGAGTGTGTTTTTTTTTCACAAAAAATTATATAGCGAACAGCCTCATCCGATTGAACTGAATCTTATGGCACATAGAAAACACATCGATAGCTTTAACAATATGTTGACTGTATTTTACAAAAAGGTAGTTAAAGTTTTACAAAGCTAAAAGCCAAAAATCTATCATTGCTGTGAACTGTTGTCCTCATTTGTTATTGGTGGTGGTACGTGATCTCAACGATATAAAGACACATAGGTACAAATGTTCAAATAGTTACATACTCTCATACTGTGTTGATTTACATAAATTGATCAGAAAAGAATATCCTGGAGATCTAATATTAAACAAATGAATATAGGTGAGCACTTATAAATAAAATGTCCCTTGACATTAAATTCCTTACATAGCCCTTAGGAAGAAGAATATACTATAGTTTGTTCAGCATTCACAAGACAAGAAGGGAAAAATTTTTAATTCTGGAATTTCCGCGCGACTTGAAAATTTGGTTGTGTCCCTTATGACGGGACGGGATAGAATTTAATATCAGCCCACTGCATTTTCCACGCCTTACTTAATCCTCTTTTCCCAGATTTTAAAGTTATGTGCAAACGAGACATAGAGCAGAGCCGTAATATTGATGGCCAAATTGATTTATTTTAATCAACCGTAAACTCGAAACTGCCCAAAAATTAAGCAAATTAAGCCAATGATATTAAAAAGAATTTGCGTTTTAACAAATAGATTAAATACAAACTTAGTGTTCAAAGAGCTATACAGTTTTTCTACTACGCGATTTTCCAAAAATTGCGCGGGGAGAGAAGGGGGGGGCACAGCAGTATACCATATTTAAATGATAGTTTTTTTTTTTTTTTAGTTGTTTTTGGATTTTTCCCGCCGCCCAAAAGTATGCAATAGCGTTCACCGTGCTCACAGTTGCGACTTAGGCCCACCGCACACAGACAGCGGAGCGGAGAGTAGCACATCAGCTTTGGAAAATCAAACGCACAGAGCACATAGCGAGCCCGCACACCAAAAGCTTAGCTGAGCGGATCATTTTGTATGTAAAATTCGTAAGCTCCGCGTTCTGTGTGCGACGGGCCTTACTGTTCACTTTGACCAGACAAGACGTCGCATCTCTACTACAATGTTAACGCTTAACATCGCACAATGCGCACTTAACAGCACTCTGTGCAGAAAATTAAAATAAAGTAAAAAAAAAAAAACAAGACGTCATTGGCGTTGAAATTCCTCTGTAATAGTTAAGATTTATTTTTGTTAATAACGAGCCACAGAAAGTAGTTAACAAGCGTGTGCCATTCCCACGTAGACAGCGTCAAAGCGGATTGAATAATGTGAGTAGAGTGCGCAACAAAAAGAACAAAAAAAAAGAAACAAAACGGAAAATACATCAAGACTGCGCCTGCCTTATACTTCGTCATGCAATTTGTTTTTGTCAATGGTTTCGGCCTGCATTAGTCATAGCCAGCTACACCAAATATTCGATTTTGTGATCCTGGTTATGAGAAATGTTTGTGTTTAACATGAAAGAAAACTGTTTCGGAAATGTTATGGTCGAGATTAAAGACTGACCCAGTCTTGAATCAATTAATGACTTGCCTCCGCCCCTTCTTTTGGAGAGTCTTGTTTCTAGTGACGTCACGGTGTAGTTACACATTTACTCCTTCCTTTCCAGCAGCAACAGCAGCATCATGGCAGCCGGCACCACACTACAGAAGGCCATCGATCTGGTGACCAAGGCCACCGAGGAAGACCGCAACAAGAACTATGCCGAGGCATTGCGTCTGTATGAGCATGGCGTTGAGTATTTCCTTCATACCATCAAGTGTAAGTAGCTGGATTTAGCCCATCCCTCACTTCAAGAGCTTATCCTGCTGTATTTCTCACAGATGAGGCTCAGGGCGAGAAGGCCAAGGACTCGATTCGGGCCAAGTGTCTACAGTATTTGGATCGAGCCGAGAAACTCAAGGAGTACCTGAAAAAGGGCAAGAAGAAACCCATCAAGGAGGGCGGCGAGTCCAGCAAGGATGACAAAGACAAGAAGAGCGACAGCGATGACGAGGACGATGATCCGGAAAAGAAAAAGCTGCAAAGCAAACTCGAGGGTGCCATTGTCATTGAGAAGCCCCACGTGCAATGGTCGGATGTGGCCGGTCTGGATGCCGCCAAGGAGGCTCTGAAAGAGGCCGTCATCCTGCCCATCAAGTTTCCGCAGCTCTTCACCGGCAAGCGTATACCCTGGAAGGGCATTCTACTGTTCGGCCCGCCCGGTACGGGTAAATCGTATCTGGCCAAGGCCGTGGCCACCGAGGCCAATCGATCCACATTCTTCTCGGTATCCAGTTCAGATCTAATGTCCAAATGGCTGGGCGAGTCCGAGAAACTGGTCAAGAATCTCTTCGAGCTGGCGCGCCAGCACAAGCCCTCGATCATATTCATCGATGAAATCGATTCCATGTGCTCGGCCCGATCGGACAACGAGAACGACAGTGTGCGTCGCATCAAGACGGAGTTCCTAGTGCAGATGCAGGGCGTGGGCAATGACACCGATGGCATTCTGGTGCTGGGTGCCACCAATATACCCTGGGTGTTGGACTCAGCCATCCGGAGGCGATTCGAGAAGCGCATCTACATTCCGTTGCCGGAGGCGAATGCCCGTCTGGTGATGTTTAAGATACATTTAGGCAACACCGTGCATGTGCTGACCGAGAGTGATCTCAAGGAGCTGGCCGGCAAGACCGAAGGGTAAGTGTGCGCAGAGCTCACGTTTCGATTCACATTGATTGGCTCCTCCATAGATACTCTGGCGCGGATATTTCAATTGTGGTACGTGATGCGCTCATGGAACCCGTACGGAAAGTACAAATGGCCACGCACTTTAAGCGCGTCACCGGACCCAGCCCCTTAAATAAGGAAGAGATTGTAAATGATCTATTGCTGCCATGTTCGCCGGGTGACCAGGGAGCTATTGAAATGAACTGGATGGATGTGCCCAGCGAAAAGCTATTCGAACCGCCTGTGACTATGGTAAGGATCCTCTCTTGGCTAAGAGTCGCTTTTGACTTGTACTAATCTGTGCTCCACTTGCAGCGCGACATGCTTAAGTCCTTGTCACGCACGAAACCCACTGTCAACGACGAAGACTTGACGAAGCTGCGCAAATTCACAGAGGACTTTGGCCAGGAGGGCTAGGGCGAACACCTGAAGCCTCTCCTGCATCACCGTGCACCACCAGCTAATTCTAATTGTTGCCTATTGCATAAATCGAAACACGTTTTTCCTGGCTCTACTTCAATTACTTTTTTTTAACAAATGATAAATACTTTTACGGATGATGATGATGGTTGAGAATTGTAATTCATACATGGTCGTAGAAGATGGTCCAGTTGATGAAGATCATGATGTTGCGTATTCACAAAGTCTATGTATTTTTGTACTCTTAATGTTAAGCGAACGTATGAAAACAGGAAAAACCCGGGTGCCACCCCCCTAAAACCATTTGCCAGCCCAGCTCAGCCCAGCCGAAACAAACCATCAACAACTTATTTCCAATTTGTAACGTGTGAAAAATAAACGAAATTGTATAAGTACATACATATTATACACATATACTACTCAAGAAGAACCTCTAGAACATGGACAACGTTTTCTTCCAACAAATTGTATTTGGCTTTGTGATGGAATTGTATTATAATGAAATATATAGGAAAACCAACTGGATTAGTATTTCGAAACTTAATGCAACAAAGCAACCATTAAAATTTGGGAAAACATAGGTCTATGTTTATGTTCCAAACCCCCTAGGAACATACCTAATTTTCTCAATATTTTCGACATTTGTACCGAAACTTTTGTTTTGGTAAAAGGTTCTGTTTTGGTTCTAACATCAATTCGGTTTGGTTACTGGATTTTTATTTTGGTATATCTGTATGAACCGGTAAAATAAAAAGACAGATCGGTCATTGGATTTGTGTCCATCCGATTTCTTAGCGAAGGCTAATATCACTAGTTTACAAAATAATAAAAATTTTGCCAACCCGAAGGTTTGGTAGCAATTTCTTATGTAAGTCCCCCCGCTGAGCCAAAAATCCATATCACGATTTTTTCAGTGGGGCCGTTTTCGAGAAATCAAGGAAAAGCTAGTTCTTTGATTTCTGAAAAAAGTACCTTTAGAAAAATGTGTTCTATCTTCAGTATCGATTCATTCAGTATAAAAAGGTAATGTTTTCTTGGTAGGTAATTGAACGCCCAATCATTCATTTATACACCATCTTTTTAATCCGGTGCTTGAATTCGGCGTTATAAAGGCTTTTATCGGCAACATTGCATTAAATTTATGAATTTTTAGAAAAAATGCAATTTTCCCCACGAAAAAAATTGTGAAAAATCTATTTGGTTGCTGGTCACTAAAGATTTATCTATTAAATATACAACGCCACATAATTTATTCAAATCTATAGAAAAGTTATGGGCATTTAAGTTAAAAAGGGAGTTTTTTAATTTTTTTAAATTTTTTTTTTTTATTTTTTTTTTTTTTTTTGGTGGGGGGGTTGTTATTAATTTTTTTTTTTGGTGGTTTTTTTTACTTTATTTTTTTTTTTTTTTTTTTTATTTTTTTTGGGTTTTTTTTGTTTTTTAAAATTAGTGCAACTTTCAATTTTTACTTAAATGCCAATAACTTCTATATTCTTGAACGGATTTGAATGAATTATGTGGCGTTGTATTTTAAATAGCCAAATCTTTGGTGACCAGCAATAAAATAACTTTTACACGTTTTTTTCGTGGTGAAAATCGCACTTTACAATCTTGCTTTTTATTTTTAATAATGATTTTTTTTGTGTGTTTCCTTTAAAAAGCCTTTAAAACCCCGGAGAAAAAGGGGTGGAAAAAATTGGTGGGTGAATGTTTGTTGGGAGTTTTATTTTAATAAAGCATAACCATTTCATAATGAATAAATATAATTTTTTATATGTTTAAAAAAAAAACCTCCTTTTTATACAAAAAAAAGAACCAATACTGACTCAGAAAAAGTATAGTTTTTGACAGGAATGCAAACCGGTTCTGAACCGAACCGGTTTTAAACCAAACCAAACCGCTTTTTGTGCTCGTGAACCGAACCGTAAACCGAACCGGTGTGTTTTCAAAAATGTTGAACCGAACCAAAAACCGAAAAATAAAATGGTTCGGTTCGGTTCAGATTAGCTAGGTATTGAGTTGAGCAAAATAAGCAATTAGCTTTAAAATATTACGAAAATACTTTGAAAAGCAGCGTTGTTGTAAAAAAACTAAGAACATCAACCTTAATCCAACCAATCCACCCAAAATTGAAATAAGCCAAGTCGGGATTGTATTATCCTTTGGGGCGTCAACTCACATAATACTCAAGCGTTAATTTTTTACCTTTAATTGAGATTGGGTTGAAATAGAAAATGGCTATGAGTATTACTATGGCTGGTAGGCATGCAAAATTAATGTTGAAAAAAAAGAGAACGACATAGCTCAGTAATTGTAAACTCTTTGGAAAAAAGAGCTCCGACTAATTTGATTTCTTAGATTCTAGGAATCAAGCTTGCTATTAGAAGAAAGGAAAAAGTGTAGCTTAATCTCATTTAATGTTAATATTCAACAAAATTCCAAAAATTCTGCATGAAAAAACAATTTTTCACCCGATTGGCTTGAATCTCGGTTTGTAAGGACAGAATTCGAAATAATTTCAAATGTGATTTTGCCATGTCGGAAAATCCGCGTAGGCGTGAAAATGCCCGGAAAATTCTACATGCAAAATAGCTATTTTTCATCCGATTAACTTGAAACTCGGTTTGTAATGTCAAAATGAGAATTCATTTGTGTTTTCATTTTCCCATGTTGGAGGGATGTGGGTGGTATGCAGATGGGAAGTGGGTGGGATGTGGGTGGTAAGTGGGTAGGATGTGGGTGTGATGTAGGTGGTAAGTGGATGGGATGTGGGTGGGATTTGAGTGGAAATTGGGTGTAGAGTAGGTGGGATGGGGGTGGGAGTTGAAAGAAAACCCATCGGCAAAGTTCGATTTCTGGGTTCTACGGTGTATTATTATATCTAATATTGTTTTGTTCTATACTGTTGAAGGCGCAGCGAAGCGCGTCGGGTTATTTGCTAGTTTATTTATATGTGAAGTGCCAAATATGTCAGAGATTACTTGATCAGGTCAAAAGGAAATTGACTTTCAGTAGTCGATTTCAAACCGTGAAACTTTCTCAACAACTCACAACAACGTCACTTGATATGTAAAGAAGTAGGATTTCAAATCGAAATGAAAGCGTTTGTACGGAAATTGCCTTCGAAGCTTTGAACAAACCCGATTAACTGAAAACTTAAGTCTTTGTTAATGAATAATTTGAACACTTGTATCAAAAATGTTTTTGTTTAGTTAATTAAACGAATAAAAAGTGAACCGAAGCCCCAAAAACCATGCAATGAACCGAACCGGCGGTTCAAAAACTGTGTGAACCACTGAACCGAACCAATCCTTATTTCCGAGTGGTTTGCATCCCTGGTTTTTGATGATCCTCAGGATATTTTCGGTATCCATTTGGACTGGATAGTTAACTATCCTTTTTTGGGATCCATTGGATATTTTCGAAGTCGATTTGTTTTCGTTTAAAAAGGATAGTTTTTGATCTATATTCTTCATCCAAAGGAGCTAGAAACGTGAAAAGGACATTTAAAAATATGGATTTTAAAGTGGATATTTCGAATATCCATTCTACATGGATGTTTTTTTTCTGTGCAGGAAAATAAAAGTTCTACCCTTATTTTCTCCTTTCAAAGTCATATATGTAATAGTGGAAATTTAATCTAGTTTTCTGTCCCCCTTTTAGGTACATTTTAATTTTTAAGCTTTGCCAAATTGATAATGGTTGATGCCATTAAACTGTTAAGTAAAAAATTGTTAAGCGCTGGTCAAAGAAATTTGACGATCCATATACGATCCCTTCTCTTGTCCGTCCGATTCTTGAATACGGATCATGTATATGATCTCCGCAATATTCGACTTATATAGATAGAAAAGAATCTGTGCAAAAGCAATTCTTATTGTTTGCTTTTCGTGGTTTAAACTGGATTCTTAAGGTCCGTTTACCATCGTACTCTTTACACTTCTTTTAATTACTCTTCCTCCCTAATTAACCCTATAGAGTTTTGCTTTGAGTAATCTTTATACATAGACTTATTAAAGGTGAAAATGACTCATCTGAGTTGTTTGGCCAAATTAACTTCAACGTTCCTTTCAGAATGACTCGTAATAATATCCCCTTATCATTGAATCGTTGTACTACGAACTATGCCTTGCATGAACTAGGGTTGTCAATATTTTATCAATATATGTCGATATTTTTGTTGGACGATAAGGGATATTCCGATATGATATTTTGTATGCCGATATGGGCGATTATCGATATTTTTATAAACGATATATCAGAAAAGTTACTATGGTAATAGGTGCAAATTATATGGCTAGACTTATAAATAATCTGATAATTCAACTTAAAATCGCATTCAAGAACTAATCATACACATATGGATGCAGAAATACGCTGCACTATTAAATGTCAGCATTAGAATCATTGAAGATATCGTCATGAACCCAATAGCTTATGGGAGAGCTAGTGCAAATGATTTGTCCGTGCTGTCTGAAAGTGCATTTCGATACTTTACTCTCTTGGCCTCAGCTTCGGCAAGCGTTTAAATTGTTTATATGTAAATATCGAAATGTCTTCGGCCCCTGGGGGGTATCTGGTTACAATCCTCCCATAAATTTAATTATGTATTTTTTTCTTTAGCAGGCTATAACTTTGCCAAATAAACTGATTTGAATGCCACAAAATTAGATCATATATTGGGCTATATGTTCAGATGGCGAATATATTAATCCAAGAACCGCGCTAGCCTGGACGGGATGATTTATTTAAAAAAAATGCTATAAATCGAAAAATGTCTGTCTTCAAAGGCCAAATTAGACACTTTCCGCTAAACTTATATATATCCTTTGATTTTTAAAAATGCATTGATATGTACTTTATTGCAAATTGCTCATAATCTCACATATTTATGTCTACTGTGGCCTCCATTAATCCTAGAGTGCCAAAAATTCAACTTTTTCGTTTTTCCGCCATATCTTGAAAACAAGAGCTGATGGAGCTATACCGAAACCAGTTTTGGAATCAGTGAGCATAAACTTATCATATTTTAAAATCAACAGGGCTGCACCTCACAAAGTTGGTCATTTTGTTGGCCTGTGTAATCTGTAAGTCTTTAAAGCCTACACTCAGATACGATACAAATTTAGTTCGTCACAATGCTTCACATGAAAAAAAAACGCGTTTGAACTGCTTTGAAATTAAAACAATTTTGAACAGAAGCCTTTATTATACGAAGTAATTTGTATCTCTTTTGAGTACACGTTTTTAAGGTTTAAAGACAAAGGAAACTCTGACTATTAATGTGCCGATACAAGCCTTTATAACGCCTAAGTCAAGCACCGGATTAAGAAGTGGTGTATGAATGAATGATACGGCATTCAATAACCTTCCAAAAAAGCATCAACAACCATAAGCAACCTTAACCTGAACCGGAGCGAAAAAAAGTTGAAAAGGGTTCGGTTCAAAAAAAAAAAAATGACTTCAATAATTACGATAATTCACAGCTCATAATTGCAAACATTTTTACCACCAACAATTAAAATTAAACAAATTAAATTATAATATTATTTCGAAATGCAATCGTCCGAATTATATATCCCGAGTTGCCATCACATTAAAATTATTAGTCACATGCTAAATTAACTCGATTTTGTATAAAATTATCACTTTTTAATTGTCTGACGAACCTTTGATCAACGATAGACGACTATCGATTTAGAAATGCCTATCGAACTGTTCGAAATATAAAAACACGAATTTTTCACGTTTTACTTTTCGCTTTTGTCAGCCTCTAAGAAACCGAAAGTGTTCGCAAAATTTATTATTTGAAAATAAAATGAATTCCGTGTGAAATATTATATTTTGGGATACTAAAACATCTTAAATTGACCAAAAAACTATGATTATTTTTATTCTTTAATGCCAAATTTGCAATATACTTTTAATTTCACTTGAATTCGAAAAAGTCTTTCGTTGTATTTTTTACCAGAACAGGAAACAATTCCACATTCCAAAAACTTTTGTGAAAGTGGAATAGAGAGCAAGGCCGATTTCTTGTTTTCTAGCTGCTATAAATGTTTATTTTCTTATTTTTTGATATAAATACGTAATTGCAAACATACAGGTTCTTGTATTGATGTTTTAAGGTTTGAATGTTCGTACATTTTTAGAAAGTTCTTAGAAAAACGCTCTCACACTTTAACTTCAAACCCAATTCTTACATCTTTAGCTTAGGATCTAGAAAATAAAGAATTCTGACAAATACATAATCAACGATTTCTTAGCTTCTTTGGGAGGAATTCAAATATTGCCTAACAATTCTAATGTCTCAAAGTTTTAGGTAAACTATAATTGTAAAGAACTAAAAAAGTTGAAATTCGACTTTTGTCGAATTTTTTTTTTTGGTCAGTTAAATTTGTTTTGTTCATAAACTACTTAAACAAAGCACGAATATTATATTCAAAATAACTTTAATTGAATAAGGTTGTTCCGATTTATATCCTAACCTAGGTTAACAGACCTTTTAAGCCCGCTTCGTGAACCCGAACCCGAAAAGTTTTGCGGGTTCCAACCTCGGAGTGAACCTCTTCCGATTTTAGAGGGGTTTGCAGCCCCGTTAAAAATATCGGTTCTGAGTTCTAATCGGTTCTTTTCGGTATAAGATTCCGGTTTTGGTTCCGGGTTGATTCCCTGGAAAGAACACAAAGTGGTAAATGTTTACTATAAGTTAGCTTTCTCCGAAAGTTCTAGAACTATTTTTCCTCGATCGACCGCGAATTATGAAGAATTTACGTAAAGAAACCCCATACCACGGGGTGCTGTCACGGCGGTCATTCATGGTTTCTTTTTAGATGAATTTTAAAAAATATACCTATTTTTTAATAAAAATTTGGGATTCCTTCTTCGTCAAATATCAAATAAAAAAATTATTAAGCGACTTAACCACGCTTAAGCTTAAATGCAATTGCATTTCCAAGTTCACAAAGCAAACCAATAGCAAAATACAAATTGATGTACATATATGGTCAGAATGACGTTTCCTACGTTTTTGATTTCAAATTATGTTATACTTTTGTTTATTTGTATAGAAATAGTTAACAATTTTCTGTCAACATTAAAAGGGTTACATAGTATTAAACCTACTTCACCATCCAGGTAGGGGAGTTTTTTATTGATATGCCCCGGCTCACATCAGGTGGATGGAGAAGGCAGGTTCAAGTGCGAACATTCAGTTGACAACAATTGGTACAATATATTATAATTAGCACATACAACGCGAAAAGGATCTTGCTGTGCGAAATTTGTCCTGCACATGCTAAGTGCAAGAGGTTGATACGACCGCGTAACTCTTGTTGGCACAACAAAATGGAGCAGGCTGAGAAGGTAATACGAATCAATATCGCAATTGATCCGATTCTTCAGCGATGGCAGATTTATTAGCCGTAGCCTGTCAGTATAGGATGATAGTGGGCGAAGAGGCTCCAAGTTTAGGCCGCGCAATGCAAACAGAAGAAATTGTTTTTGAACACTTTCTATAAGGTCTTGATACTTATCATACTGAGGAGACCAAACGCAAGAGCAATATTCAAGGATCGGACGATCAAGAGAGGTAAACAGTAGTTTTGTGATGTAGGGATCATCGAATTCCATTGACCAGCGTTTAATAAAAGCCAAAACACGCTTACCTTTGTTTACTATTATGCCGATGTAGTCATCAAAGCAAAGTTTATGGTCGAATAGAATACCTAGGTCAGTGTATGGATGCGTTCAAGATTGCTGTGCCCTATAGAGTAGGTAAACAAATGAGGTCTAATGCGCTAAAATGTCATATCCTTGCACTTTGAATGATTTAAGTGCAGCAAATTGTTTTGGCACCAAGATTGAAGGCTAACAAGATCATTCTGTAACAGATTATGTGAGTCAGTACCATTGAAGGATAAAGAAATGTTTACATCATCCGCATACATCAAAACGTGTGATGAGGTGATTACCTGGGGGAGGTCATTTATAAACAGACCAAAAAGCAATGGGCCAAGATGACTCCCCTGAGGAACACCAGAAACGACATTCACTTCTTTTGATGGAATTGAATTAAATAAGACTCGCTTGGTACGATTCGACAAATACATAGAGATCCATTTGAGCAGTAATTCAGGGAAACCAATTAATGAAAGTTTATGCAAAAGAAGAAGATGATTTACAGAATCAAAAGCTTTGTTAAAGTCAGCAAATACAACGTCAGTTTGCTGCTGTTCAAGAAAACCACGCCGGATTACAGAGCTAAACTCAAGGAGATTGGTTGATGTAGAACGGCGCTTCATAAAACCATGTTGAGTTGGAGAAATTATGGAGCTACAAAAGTGTTGCAACTGAAGTGTGATGAGTTTCTCAAATAGCTTGGGGATCGCACATAATTTAGCAATGCCACGATAGTTCTCGATGTTAGCCTTACTCCCTTTTTATGGAGGGGTATAACGAAAGATTCCTTTCATTTTTTGAGAAACGCTTGAAATAGACTCGATAAAGGCTTACATAAAGCACTAGCGCAATACTTTAAGACACAACCAGGAATGTTGTCTGGCCCAGTCGAAAAAGAGTATGGGGGAGTGCATACGGATAAGATGAAAATGAGTTATTGGCAGCGGACGTGTATGTGGATTGGAAGAAGTCCGCAAATAAATTAGCAATGTCGGCATGATTATATAATGACAAGGCAAAATGTTAAAATTTGCACTACACATCCCTCCCGCAAAGTTTTTCAATGATTATTGTTTAAGCGGTTTGTAAGTACTCACTTAAAAATTATTTTTATACACTTGAAAAGTGTATTATAGTTTGCTAAGAATTCTCCGCTTTATAAATCGATTAAGCTTTGTCCGTCCGTCTGTCCTTTTTTCCTTTCTCCTCTCTCTTCTCTCTATCGAGCTGAAACTTTGCACAGAGTCTTCTTTTTACTGCACGCTGCTAATATGTCGGAACCGACCGGATCGGATGACTACTTCTTGTAGCTGCCATACAAATGTTCGTTCGGAAAATGGATTTTATTAAGAAAAACTGTTTTGTTCTCAATATTACTGGTTTCAAACACGGTCATGGGTAATATGTAATGTTTTTAAGTTGATTTGCGAAGTTTGTCGAAGTCGCTAACCGTGAGACAAGCTATTTCGTGTATCTAAAATCTTGGGTACAGGAGGTTTTTTTTGCCTTTCTCGTTTTTAATATTATTTGTCTGCGGCCAATTTGATTAAAAGCAAGGATTAAAACCGATATGATTTTCGGTTTCGGTCAAGGCAGATTTATATTGGCCTAATGCTTTTTTTAACTGTACTGGAATTGGACAAGCAACCTATGCCCTTTGCCCGAATTGTATAAACTTAATCGAAATCGATCTGTGTTTAAGGAAACCGCTTGTAAAATCTGGATTTCAATTCTTATTCGAAATATTACCGCCAGAGCCTTTGTATGTTTTCTGTGTGGAAATGAGCTTGTGAAATAAAATCGCAGTGGACTTTTCTTAATTCTTGTTGTTCCTTTTTGGTCTGTCCACCTCAGAAACACTGAAACAATTTAATAAATCAACCTTTTTGTTCACTCAGTTTGCCCCGCGATTTATACATTTTGTAGACGTTAAAAGGCATTTGTGCAGAACCTAAAAATTCGATTTAGCTTCATGATAAAAATGGAGTCGCAATTAATTTACATACATATGTTGCAAATTATGTTGAAAATTTTTTTTTTACTTATGCAGGAAATTAAGGGCGAAATTGAATATTTTTGGTGTAATTATGAAATCATTTCCAATGAAATAATCGTTATCCAAGACACTTTGACCTGAAAATGATAGTTATCTCGGATTTCGGTATTTTAAAGTTGAAATCAGTTATATATTCGTAAAAATGAAACACCAGCAATTAAATGTATATTCTTTGAACGAATAATTCACTTGAATGTATTTTTCAAAGCCTTCTGAGAAGTTTGAAAACATTTGTTAACCCGAACAGACAGTTATATGGTGTATCTAGCAGAAATGACTGCTGACATTCGGTTCTTGTAATAAAGTTATCAATTACATAAAGAAATAAGAAATAATCATCCGTTTTATTAAAAACTTAAAAATCTTGTCCAGTGCGAACTGGAACTAATTTGCCCAAATGTTAGTGAAAATTTGTTTTAATAGAAACGAGAAAGGCAAAGCTAACTTCGTCTGTACCGAAGTTTTGATACACTTGAAATAGCTTGTCTCAACGGATAGCGACTTCGACCAAACTTCGCAGATCAGCTTTAAAACATTACATATTACCCATGACCATGTTTGAGAGCAGTAATATTGAGAACAAAACAGTTTTTCTCACTAAAACCCATTTTTCGAACGAACATTTGTATGGCAGCTACAAGAAGTAGTCATTCGATCTGGTCGGTTCCGACATATTAGCAGCGTGCAGTAAAAAGAAGACTCTATGCAAAGTTTCAGCTCGATAGCTCCAAAACTGAGGGACTAGTTCGCGTAGAAACAGACAGACGGACAGACGGACGGACGGACAGACGGACGGACAAAGCTTAATCGACTCAGCTCGTCATGCTGATCAAGAATATATATACTTTATGTGGTCGGAGATGATTCCTTCTATGCGTTGCAAACTTCTGGGCAAAATTATAATACACTTTTCAAGTGTATAAAAATTGGGAAACTTTTCGGCCATATTTGAACGCTTTATTTGAGAATGGACCCATACGTTAAAATTTAAGTTCTGTAAAATCTTTAATCATGGCGTTTTAGACAAAGTTGCATCAAAATTTGGCCAAATAGCACAGCACTGTAGAGCAAGTCGAGTATAGCATTTTCTCATACTTGATTTTTACCTAACACCCCCAAAACATATTGAAAGAAGAGAAATGAATGCGAAACTGAGCATAATCTATATGAAATGCGAAACGGGATAGTATACAAAAGCGTTAGGATGATTTGGTGTAGTATGTTCCAACTATGGAAGAACATGTACTACCATAACGAAAGTACCATAACGAAAATGGTAATGTTGGAATAGACAAAGTAACAAAGAATATAAGTCAAAGTTATTGTTTTCCCAATGTAAGGAAGAAAGCAGACGAACACATTAAAAATTGCCTAAAATGTATAGCATTTTCGAATAAGATGGGCAAACAGGACGAATTCATTTACATTGTTCCAAAACGAAATGTACCGTTCCAAGTAGAACATATTGATCACTTTGGTCCAATCAATATGTAGTAAGGAAACGGCAAATTCTGGTGGT
This sequence comes from Lordiphosa stackelbergi, assembly GCA_018904235.1. Taxonomy (NCBI): domain Eukaryota; kingdom Metazoa; phylum Arthropoda; class Insecta; order Diptera; family Drosophilidae; genus Lordiphosa; species Lordiphosa stackelbergi. The sequence goes on from JAEIFU010000558.1 coordinate 43,758, forward strand.
AGATGGCTGTTAAAGTTGGAGAGACTTTACCCAATTAAGACTACCAAATCAAATGAGGCTATAGATACACTTAAAGATTACTTTAGGACCTATAGTAGACCAGCACATATAATACCAGACAGATAATTATGTTTCAATTCTAACGAATTTGAAGAGTTTTTGAAGGATAACAATGTAAATCATATAAAAGTTACGACATTACTTCTACGATTAGAAGCCCTTTTTCCCAAATAATGACTTTTTCAGTACAGACTGCACGGAAGTTTTCTAACCCCTGTTATATGAAAAAAACACTCCAATTACAAATGTCAATTACAAAAGAATTATGTACGTGCGCCGCACCCGAACACGTTTCGCGGAGCCGCGGAATAGTTTTTTTTAGCATAACTCCTTAATCTTGGCTTCGATGGACCGATGCTAAAATTATTCCGAGCTTCCGAGCTTAAATTTATTCCGAGGCTTCACGAATTTAGTTTCTCACTCCCAAAAAACTTATAGTCTGCTGTGTTTTCTCAACTAAAGCTAAAATATAATAATTGGACGACCTGGTAGACATTTATTGGACACATAAAAGATTAAACTGGCCCAAGTTGTGGAAGTCAATCCGATTCGATATCCGTGGCAAAGGTGCTGAAGTTTAGAAAGAGTACATGAGATGTTCCTGCTCATTGGGCGCCAATATTATGTAGAATTAATGTGAAAGTATTATTTGGTGTTCGCAAGGTATACTAAACAAGGTAGGCCTACTCACTCTCTCGCTCTCTCTGGCCAACTTGTTAAATTTCAGTCAGTAAGCAACTGTTCTAAGCGAAGCATCTCCGCGGACGAATTTTTTGTGTTTTACTAAGTAGCTTGAATTTGTGTTAAAAGATATTACTCTCGCTCTCGCTCTCTTTGACACAAATATAAAGAGCCTACCTTGTTTAGTATACCTTGGGTGTTCGTTCATAATTCTTTTGTAATTGACATTTTTATTTGGAAACACTCCAACTTTTCATATAACAGGGGTTAAATCCCTAAAAAGTATTTTTGGAAAAAGCTTCTACGCGGTATTGTCGTAACTTCTATATGATTTACATTGTTATCCTCCAAAAACTCTTCAAATTCGTCTGAATTAAAACATAATTATCTGTCTGGTATTATATGTGATGGTCTCTATAGGAGCAAGTTCTTATAGTGCTTTGGTAGTCTTGATTTGGTGGAATCCCGAACCGAAACGGTTCTAAAGTGTTCTGTTCCGAACCGGTTTGTAGCCTTGACTTGGAATTCACTTGCAGTTATAGCGATGCTGTCTGCTGATTTGCAGTCGATGGGCAAATAAAGAGTGATTTTTAAGCAACTTTCTTTTTGGCAGTCAAACATGTTCGGTTTAGTCTATAATTTAACCGTGAATTGAATTACAAACAAACAACGATTGTAGATTATTGAGTTTTATTATAAAAATTCATGCTCGGTTATTTACTTTTTTATCGGAAAATTATGTTAAGTGACAAAGTTCATATCTGGTTGAATTTGTTATTATTTGGTGTGAAGAGCCGGCATAAGCATTGCAAGAACTGGCAAAGCATCCCGAAAAATGCACTGTTTGGTGTGAATTATGGGCCGGTGGCATCATTGGATCGTACTTTTTAAAGATGACGAAAGCAGGAACGTTATTGTGAATGGAGACCGCTACCGTGTGATAATTACAAACTTCTCAAAACAAAAATATCTATACTATTTTCGATATCCCTACCTCTGACAATTTCTTAGTGAATTCTCTGGCTTTGCTTCCCACAAAAAAATAGGGTTGTCGAAATATCGATATCGAATACATGTTGACGATATTTGTATGAATACTTTTTTTTGGTTTTTGGACAAAAAGGAAGGTTTCTTAAGGGCATTCACTTGGATATTAGTGGCATCAGTAATACTAGTAATATCCAAGAGAATGCCTTACAAAAACCCCCATTTTGTGTGGCCGAAACTACCAAAAAAAACCAAAAAATTTTTTTTTAAATTTTTTTTTTTTTTGATATTTCGACATCCCTACAAAAAATGCGCCTACTCTAGGATAATTTTAACATAATCAGTCACATTTTCTTGATAAATGCATTTTATGAACACCTGGTAAGATCTAAGTTAAAGCCTCGCCCTGATTTGAATTTCAAATTCTTGGCGCAAGATTTTTTTAAACGAAAATTGCATTCTTTGATTCCCTACTTCTTTAAATATACGTGGACTATCCCACCTAGCATTTGGAAGATCATTTTAACAAGAATCACCTTGAAGGGTCTTTTTCGAGATTAAAAATAAGAGATTATATGGAAAGTGACTCATGCCTTGGCTCAAAATGTAATTCATTAAAACGGACTCGAAAGAGACTCGCAAAATAAACGAAACTAATCAGAAAAACGTGGCTATAAATGACTCTTGATAAAGAGTCGAGGGTAAGGTACCATTTTCTCACGATTTTCACTGTTTTAATCGTACTGAGCACTCGAAAAAGAAAGAAATTTCATAAAACTCTGGCTGGGATGGTGACAAGATGGTGAGTGCGTCGTCGCTACACCGGGTTATTGGAGGCGCAGTATTAGTACCACAACACACGTTTCCGTTGAGTTTGAATTCAAATTTTAAATTATCGGTATCGATAATAAGCGGGTAAAAGCAACGCTGGCAACAGTTTTGTCTTTACTAATCGGTAGAAGGAAAAGATAACATAGACAAAGGGGGGAAAACGGGTGTGTGTGTGTGTGTACACCCCCAGGATGATAACGATGTTCTGATCGCCAACCAACCGCCTGCCACCGCATAGATAAGCATTAACGTTCCAATTGGCCAACATTGGGGGGAAAATGGCCGGCGCGTGATTAACACTTGGAAGTACATAAATTATTTGGTTGCCTCACGTGCCAACCAAACACGAACAGCTGCTACTGCTGCTTTCCCCGTGCCGCTCAGGTACTTCAGCGGTTCTGACCAATTCTCGCTTGAGCTTTTGAAGCTTTCGCCAGCCGACAGTTTTGCTTGAACATTTTTTTTTTGGCCTTAATTTAGTTTGTTCGCGCATTCAGACCCTTGCGGTTCGTATCTCTCACGTCTCTCTCCTTGTATATGTGTGTGTGTGTCGCTGACATTTCGTGTGTTGTGCCGTGCAACAAGAAATAAGCCTCCCCAAACCCCCAAACAAGCAAAAGCAACCCCTTACGACTCACGACACCAATTCGTCCAAGAAATCTACGAGAAATTAACAAATAAGAATCGGTCGAGGTATGCTTTTTGCCTGGCAATGCTTGTCAGATCAAAAAATAAAACAATGTAATAGTATTAAAATTAATTATTAGAAGGAACAACGTTTTGAGGAGGCAAATTCAGTGTTTTTATTTTTTTTTTACTTCTTTGGCCACGAAAAGCTTAAACAATTTTGCACCGAAGAAGAAGAAGCGAATCGAACATCCGACTCGTGTGGTTGCGGTCTGTGATTGGGGTGGAGCGCGTGTGGGGGCAAATGGGCATAAAAGGATCTCTCCTTGTATAGAGAAAGATTATATAAGAAGAGCTGCCCCCAGCGCTGACCCGACCGAAGAAAGAACTGTGTGAGCTTAATTTTTTCCCCTATTTCTGATGATTTTGCATTTTTTTCTCGCTCTCGTTCGGCGGCTGAATTGTAGTTATTGTGTGTGTGTGTGTGTGTGTGCAATAGAAACCCGCCAAGTTTTGATTTTGATTTGATTGCACCATTATGGTGCTGGCTGCTGTGCGTGCGCTTCGTCGTCGTCTGTCTTTCGGTTAGCATCACGCTAATTAATTAAGAGCGGGCCAAAAAGCAATCTCGATTTGCTGTGCCTCATCCTTCTCATGGCGTTTAATTAACATCAATTAGTATATTCCTATGCCATGTTTGCTGCTGCGGCGCAATTCAATTAAAACACAGAATCAAATCAAATCAAATCAATGTTTTAAGCCGTCTCCAACTTGCAGTGTGTTTGTTCTGCATGCTGCCTCTGCTTAAAAGTGTGGGGGCTCGACGAGAGTGAGCTTGTTGTGACGTCACAGGCGAAGAGTTTTTGCGCAACTATTATGTAAGGCAAAGCTGAGGCAGAGAGCCGCAAATACGACGCGATGCACGCACTAGAGATGAGCACTAATTCGTGAAACACGCGCACACACTTTGGCGAAAGCATTGAAATTTACAGAAGCTGATTTTTGATTGGATGGGGTCTAATTGAAGATGAAAACCGGGTTTTTCGGTTAAGTTTTGTGATAGACACTTTTGAAGTTATGAATGTTAAATACAAGACATCGCTTGGGTCCTACATATTTTTTTTTTTAATAATTAATCAAAAGAAAAAAGAGTGGAAGAGAAATGTGTTTTAAAAATATAATTCTCAGTACTCAGTCCTCCTGCTGCTACGGCAAATGACAAATGCTGTTGACTTTGCAAAGACAAAGCCGTACCCAAAAGAATCTCAAGCAAACACAACATTTTTCTTGGTTTAGTCTTCCAAACGAACGTTCCTAAAAGAACTTCGCTTCAAAAAGTTTCAAAATATCTTTAAAATAGTTTATATTAAATTTTTATTAAAGTTTTTTAAACAGCTCCCACAGGCAAATAATTTGCCCATTTTCAAAAAATTTCTTTGAATAGCGATTACAGTTTTTCAACTATGGTTCCATACGTAAACAATTTGATCAAAAATAGCTAACTAATTTGCCGTGGGACCTCAGCTTAACTAAACTAATGCGAGGCAAACATGCCCTTGATCCAATTTGAAATTGAATTAAGCACTTAGCCTATCAGCTGTGCTCTGATTTGAATAAATTCGCAATTTGTTTTTTATTGATTATGTTTCATTCACAACATGATAGGAATACATTGGGCTATCGCTCCAGTTCAATCATAATTGCTCCAAATTCAAAAAAAGGAGAAAATTTTAAAATGGTCAAAGAAAACAACAAAAATTGTCTATAAGAACGCAGTTCTTATCCCAAGCGGCATTTCCCTATTTAATTTTTGTTGCACGGACTTAAAGTCAGCTAGATCCACATTAGAATAGGCTAAAAGTTTTTGCGCAGAAGCTATTTAAATAGCTAGCATAATTTTTATTATTATAGTCAGGCTCAACAAAATGTTCTTCCTATTCAGTGCTGTTTGACTGGTTAGTACCTATTCAGGCAACATTCAGAATTGTGACAGCTAATTGCAATGAATGGCAGAGGCATTTTATTTAAATCAGGAACTCAAACCGAATCGTATTTCTCGGTAAAAGGTTCTGTTTTGGTTCTAACATTATTTCGGTATTCCGTTCCGTATCGGTACCTGGATTTTTATTCCGGTATACCGGTACGTACCGGAAATATATAAAGAAATCTTGTCCATTGGCGTCCATCCGTTTTCTTAGCAAAGACATAATTATTACATCCCGGAAAATTAACGTTCTATGCTTACTTGCCCTTCTCAATGGCATACAACAAAAACTTTGTCCAGTCTTCTGAACACCATTTAAGTAAAACTTCTTTATTTTGTAACGTCTTAGCCTCAGGAAAATTGATAATGATTGATGTCTTGAAATTGTTTTGTGAAAATACTGAACTATTTGTATTGACCTATTTATTTTCATACAAATACATGTGTGAATCGATTTAGCCTCAACTTTAAGCTCATCGATTTGTGTCAGACTTGCTTTCCTCATTAAGTTGGGTTTGATTAGAAATCTATAACACAAGTACTTTTCTGTTCAATTAAAACCGGTTAGGAGCCGAATTGTACCCGTTTACCAAACAGCAAACCGAACCAGCGTATGTTTAAATATGCTGAACAAAACCAAAAACCGCAAAAGAATGCGGTTCGATTCGATTCATCGCCAAGTTTTTGGTACAAATGTCAGTAGTTTAAGGAAATTGTATTAAAAAACCTAACTAAATAGAAAACGTGCATTCTTTTAGCGTTTTAGAGCTTTTCCAACTTACTCTTACCACTCTGTCTGTATTTCAACAAAATCTGATTTTGTCCACCTCCTGCAATTGTCGTGTCTATTTTACTTTTTCATGCATCCTTGAAAGTTTAATATTAAATTTCCTATATTCAAAACATTCTTCAGTTGGTAGTGTTTCCCCACCTTACTTTTATTGCACTATTAAGCGTTGGTCTTCTCGGTTTATTAATTGGCAGGAATCAACTGCATCTCAGCCCTCCAAGATAGGTCCGAAACGGAACATTTTATAAACAGAACCGGTGGTTTAAAAACTACATGAGCCACTGAACCGAACCAGTCCGTATTCCTGATCAGTTTGCAACCCTGCATTATAATGTGGTCTAGGAATAAAGGATGCAATAATTTCAAAGAGTCTGGTCTCGCGTTTTTCTATTTCATAGTACAAAAGTTTTGCTAAGCCAGATTCTTACCTACGATTTTACCAAATACGCAAACTAAGTGGCAGCTTTACAGTTTAGTTGCTGCACTCTGAACCGAAACTGTACCGGTACAATGTTTAGGTTGTTTTCGGTTCCAAAAATATTGATACTCAGATACCGATGCGAAAAAAATTACAAATATCGGTTCTGGTTCTGAGTTTTAATCGGTTATTTTCGGTATAAGTTTTCCGGTTCGATTCCTTGATTTTAATTAAAGATGAAACTGGTTTTTTTTAATAGTGTAAAACCCCTCTGTATCGCATTAACCATTCCGCTTGCATTGTCCGTACCGATTCCAATCATATTTCCTATGTTTAATAGAACCTTTTTTAGCTCCTGGCACAGACTATGTCATCTATGAATTTCGGGTCTTCTTCTTTAAGGGGGAACAACTACAAAAATGTGGACACTATAAATTGACGTTGGGAGTTGAAATAGTTTATAGCAACAGCCATAAAATAACGCATTCCGTATGGTTGTATTGTGAAGTGATCAAAATTATAACTCACCAAGTGTCTTGCAGACACTGACATCATCGTCAATATCATTTTTTTAAGACCTCCAGAAAGTTTAGCTCCAAAATGTTTCCAATATTTGTGCACCTAGTTCTATGCGGTTTTATAAAAATATATCATTTAATTTACTGACACAGTCAATCATTTTCTAGATTTGCAAAAACATTTCCCTCATAGCCTGGGTTAAGTTTTAGCTAATCTTTAAATAAGGATTCACGCATCCAGGTCTCTCGGAGGTTTTTGCTTGCATTGAACTTAAGTCATTTTTTATGGCTTGACAATTTTCTTACAAGGTGACAAACTGCGCAGCTTTGCTATTCTCAGTAGGTCTTGGTTCGAAGACTCAATGTTGTAATCAGGTGTATCGAACCTTCGATTTCCTGATGAATTGCGAAAATTTTATCGAAAACTATAAAAAAATTTAAAACAACGACTGTGTGGCACTGGATTTTGTGTGAGTTTGAGCCCTGGGGTTCGATAAATACTCGCGCATGCGAAAAGGCACTTCCTTTTAAGAAGGTATTCCATCATGACAAAAACTGTGAATTACTTTACAAGCGATGGAAAATTGTTAGAGAAATAAAGCAATATCGATTGCTCTTATTACAGCAACTATCGATTAAAAGTGATGCCATGCTATTGCTATATTTTTAAAGCGATTCTAAAATTTTCTAGAATGATTCCAAAATGTTTTGCTGTTATAAGTTCAAGTTTTAAATTTATATACCAAAATGGTTTTTTTTTTCTCAAAAATTATATTTTTTCTCTTTTTTTCTCTGTAAATCTACCTACATCAAACATTATCGCTCAAAAAAAAAATTTAATAATTTTGTTTAACGCTTTGATGAAATTTTAAGGTAAAAATGGTTTAAGCGTGAAAGCTAACGTTTTGGGTGTTAACCAAAATGACAAAATTAGCAATCACAGTTGCACTTCACATTGGTTCACCTCAACAATTGAAACTAGATCCATCGATTTTCTCGTCATCGATTTGTGCTGGTGAACACGGCCAATGCTTTGTATAAATAAGACAGTTCTTCAAAAGCATTCAGCTTGCTAATAGCCTATTTCCATTATGATTACATATTTCGAAATGTACATTAATTTTTTTGAGCGTTTCCATAGCATATGTACATATTTTGTTAAAGGCCTATACTCAGATGAGATAAAAATTTAGTTCGGCACAATACTTCATATAATTGAGACAATTTTTCAAACTCATTTAGATTTCAAGCTATTTAAAATTGTTCCTATTCATGTGAAAATTGTGGCGGAACTAATATTATATTTATCCCATCTGAGTATGGGGCTTAAAAATATAAAAAAATTAAAATTTTTGTTTATGCCCTTACCTAGATTAGAACCCAGATTAACCTTTACGCCATTGCTGTTAAGATAGAGGAGCCAGCTAAATGTGCTATATAACTCTTAATTATTTTCTCTGGCTTCCATAAATTTCAAATATCATAGATAAATAAAATGTGAAAACTTTCGGGGTGAATGGACACATATTTGAAATATGTAATTTATTTCCTATGGAGAATATGTTACACATTATTGAATATAAGAATAATCATATTTATTTGGCTATAAGTTGTTCAAAAGTGTTTCTATTCAAATGCAGCATTGCGTGTGGCATAAATCGATGAAAAAATCGACTATTTTTGTTAGATTGTTGTATACGTGTATTTTGTGATTGTGTTAGATGAAATCTAACAAGAAATATCACTACACAATCATCTAACAAAAATATCAATGTGTTAGTTTGTGAACGGGTATTTTAGAAGTCGTTGTTCTAACACTTAATCTTACTTTTTACATTAACCGGGACATAAAGAAGGTGTGTTAAATGTGGATAGTTCCCCCACGTCGACACGCTCCTCCCGAAACAATTTCAATAGTGCTCCCCCTTATCGAATAAAATAATTATTTGTTCATCTTTTTTACTTCACTAGGAAAAGTTTTTTCTTCACTGATATGAAAAGAGAGTAATCTCCTTTTCTAAAATACCAGGTTTTCATTATTTTTGGAATGTAATAAGTTGAGTTTAAAATATTCTTTTTCCTTTACCTTGTTTTATGATAACAAAATAGCACTAAAAACATTTTTGATCAATAAACACACAAATGTAAACAAAATAGTCAGAAGGTTAGTTGTTATCGTAGCACAGCTGAGGTAAACAAACAACTTGTGAGAGTGTTTTTAATAAAGAAGAGGAGCGTACGCGGTGGCCTTTGGCGCCGCACCCTTACCTGGACGAACGTTTCAAGAACAGCCCATTAACGTTTACGTGCGTTTACCGAAGGAATAACGGCACTGACTCTTAAAACCCCGACCAAAAAACACTTCATTTGCCACCCCCCCCCATTGTATCGAAAATATTATTTATGTCATCTGAGAATATAAAGCGAAAATGGGAGCAAACACATATATAAAGCAATTATCAAATTATGCCGTTTTCGTATTAAAACCATCTCAAACTTATTCTTTTTTGGCCTCCCAATGCGGTCTATTCTTGTTAGCGGCTCAAAGCGTTATAAAAATCAGATGTTTATGAGAAGTTTCACAACATTAACAGAAATTGGCTTGTCGGTGTGAATAGAAAATAAAGTTTCACCCTAACGAGAAAATCCACTTAAAAGCCAACGAGTATAATTAACAGCACCATAAATTAAACAAATTGTTCAACAAAATGTGTTAGCCTTTTTTAACGGAGCTTTTTTTTACCCATAGCTTGTCAAATGTAAATTTATGGAATTTCTTCGATTTTGTTGAGTTTGTAGTTGTATGTTGAAGTCAATCGGCAATTCACACCGAATGCATGGCTACCAGGAGCCGAAGTGTGAATCGCTGAACACTGAATTGCAAGTAAAAAGGCTGTAATCTGGAGAGAGCTTTCTGCCCTGCTCTGGAGGCAGTTTCCCATTCGCTAGACTGAATGAAATTAGTCATCAAATTGTAGTAGACACAAATTACCTGAAAACACGTGTTTTATTAGTAATTCATCCATTCTCAAGTATAATTACTAATTAAACATTCATTTATGACCTGTTATTACAAAAATAGAACATAAATATTGTCTGGATTGGTTATATTTATGAATATTTGTTACTGTTGGGCTTCTTTTGGTGTTAGTTATTTCGGCCTGTTCGATATTTCTGTTAAATCTTGATTCCACTTGGAAAAAATGTATACATATGCACGTAGCTAGCAAGGAAAATTTCTTCAATAAGACAAAGCTGAACTTTATACAAAAACCAGTTTACATTTTGACTTGGAAAATTTTTAATTTTTTTGTCAAATTACAGTCGTTGCTGGGGTCGTGCAGCAGTCACGATCTTTTCGTGCTCTCATCCCTAAGCACGCAGGATTTCCTTTTTCGTTATTCGTTCGTGTTCGCTGCCGCTGTTTGCTTCGTCACAGTTTGAATTGTGCTTTTGCGGCGGCAAAACGTTTGCGGCTTAACATTAGAAAGCAAACACGCGAAAAGACCAAGAAGAAAAAGTATAACAAAATGTATTATTAAATAACACAAATTGAAATAAATTTTTAATTGAATTTTTGAGGTGTGCAAATTTGTGTGTGTGCGTGTGTGTTGGCGTGGTGTGAGAGAGTAACTTAGCTTTAACACATGTCTTTCAATATCTATCTCTGTCTATCTTCTCCCTCAATTTTTTTTTTTTTTTGCAATTGTTGTATAACAGTAACCAGGCAGCCCAAAGCCAAAGCACCAGCATCATCTTGCTGAGAGAGAAAGAGAGAAAAGAAGAAAAAGCTCTATAAATTATAGAAGAAAGCAAATGCAAAATCAGCTGTGAAAAGCAACCAAAAAAAAAAAAAAGAAAAAGATAGCATAAAACCACAACAAAATTCATTAAAGTATTTGCCAGAGCATTGCCTTAAGGGTGCACATCCTTGGATAAACGCAAAATCGTAATTTGTCTCCTCTCCCCCCACTTAAGCGCAACTGCCGCACCTTGTAATGGCTCTACTTCGCACATTGAGCGCCCAACGTACAACAATCAAATTGGTCTATAGGTGCAACAGCGGAAATTGCCCCAGTTCGACGGTCACTGCCGTCGTCGCAGCAGCCCAGCGGAGACAGCAGCAGCATCAGCAGCGAAGCCTTCAAACTGCAGCCGTAGCGGGAGTCGGAGAAGCGGAGGAATATGAGGAAGCATTAAGTCCAGAGTACCGTCAGCATCATCTTCATCGTCGGCTGCTGTGCAGTCTCATCGGCGGAGCCGGTAGTGGTCACCATTATTCAACCCGTCGTTACATTCACTCTGGCCAGAGTCAGCATCAGACCCAGGTGATTCAGGGCGATGCCAGTTCTGTGCGAAAGAAAGTGGAAGCGGTGCGCGAGCAATCTCAGGCGTCGTCATCTCCCGACTCGGCCGGCACCCCGCAACGGGATCCGCTTGATGTTAGCTTCAATGATCCGATAGCCGCATTCAAAAGCAAAACCACTTGGGAACTGGTGCGTGCCTATTTGGTCTATATGATCTGTTCCAGCGAGAAACTGGTGGAGCACAACATGCAGGTAAGTCGTCTAACAATGAGAGGCTGACAAGGTTTCCCTCCTTTTCTTCTATATCGCTATAGCTTGATCTAAAGTTACCTCAAATCCCCTCGCCCTTTAAAGAACAATCGGTTCTGCTGTTCCAGTTGCTTATTTAGGTCTTGTGGTTCCTGAGTTCCCCAGATATGGCCCCTGGGGGAAAACACACCCTGCAATTTACAAAGAATGCAGAGTTTGAGACACAGTCACATTTACGCCCACTCTTCTTGGGAATGGTGCTTGCCTCTCAGAGAATGGGACTCCTAAGATAAGGTTTGAGCCTCTCGCTGAGCTTTGATAAATCAAAGTACATACACTAATTCATGCACAAGTGCTTAAAGGTGCAGTGATCAAATTTACATCCCGAAAGTAAACTGCATGACATGGCTTGCTTCTAAGATCAGCTGTCCCCCTTTGTAATCTTAACAAAATTCAGCTTAAATTTAATTGTTATCTACTATTTTATAGCTTTTTCTCCCAATCATTTTGACTCCCATTAGGGGTTTTTTTCGTTTTTAAATAGTCATTGGTTATGATTAATGGGGATTTTGGATCAGAACATTTTAGTCATAAATTTGAGTTTTGCTGCTGTGTGGCCCATTATCCATTTGTCATATTTTGGAACATTCACTTGTCATTTTAATAGAACGTGGGTAAGTTAGGGGGGAAGAACAATTTGATACAAATTTTAATAATGAAATCACACATAAGAAATGAGAAAGAAACGACTGTCTTCAGAATTCCTGGAATGTACTAATGTTCTATAGTATATTATCATTGATGTTTTAAGAGTTGGAACATATGAAAGTTCTTAAGATACCCGATCCAAAAAAATGTGCTTCTTATTCCAACCAAAACTTATAGGTTTCTTTCTCTTGCAAGCAGGGTCAAAAAAATAATGAAAACTACGATTTTATGACTTAGTTAAAGAGCCAGGCGGAAATCATGAAAATAATTAAGATTTTCAAAATTTCGTATTTGAGAAAGAGATTTAGCAACATTCACTAACCAAGCGAAATGTATTTTGGAAATAAAAACATTATTTTTCTGGATAGGTTGCATCAAAAGAATTAAATATTTAATTTGTTTTAATATAAAAATTTGCGTCATCAAACAAAACCAATTGCCCACTCAACCTCAGCTGACGCCATCTATCTTTGCAGTCGCCATCTATATAACCCAAGTTATTCTTCATGACTGGCGCGAAAATATTTTTAAACTTTGCATTTTGTTATAATATTTTAAATACATGTATGTGCTTTAACGACCTTTATGATAATCAAACCAGCAATAGTACGCTGGCTCTAGGTCTCGTTATGTTTGCACATAACATCAAAAAGCACTATTGGTTACTGTTTTAGAAGCGGGGAGGAAATCTCTCTCACAAAATCCAAAGCCAAGATTGGGGAACACACACAGTCACAAAGGTACGGGCAGCCAGCACTGTTCTTATGTGTGCCGGATTTTGCTGTTAAGTCGTTTAGGAATTCCCAAGCGATTATGTTAGCTCCGGCATGGAGTAAGAGTCGTTGGGGCCAGTACATGTAGGCACAGGTCACTGAAGATTTTGCAATGAAACAGCTGTATGACCACCTACTCTCTTTTGTGGTGTGTTGTGTTCCTGCTTTTTAAAGTTATGTGCAAACAACGAGACCTAGAGCCAGCGTACTATTGTTGGTATAATATTTTAATTTAAAAATGCATCACAATCAAACAATTTCCATTAAACATCAAATTAACATAAGTATGTTACCTAGAAAAAACAGAAATTTTCTTTGCGAGTGAAAGCATAACGAGACCTTGAGCCAGCTTAAAATTGATGGATTGATTATTATAAAGGTCGTTTAAGCACACACATGTGTGGGAAATGCAACCTTGATTGAGGAGATGAAACATTTTACATAAGAAAATGAAATCTCATAAAGTTCTGTGAAACCGACAAATTTTTCGAGCGTATTGCAAACCAACTCAAAGTTTCGTAACGGCTCTACATGTGAATGGCAAGGAGAAATTTCAAAATCGAATGTCCACATCGCAAATTTCCCTGCCATTCATTTTATGGGCGTTGCCAAAAGTTGGCTACACTGCATAAATCACTTATTTCTCACTTTTCATGCCTCACAATTTTTCAAAATTTTAAAATGTATGGAACGCTCCTATATTTTTGGAGTCGAGTTCATGTATGGGCCAGGGTTGTGGAAATATCAATATCGAATAACTTTTGACGAAATTTTTAGTTTTTTATTGTTTTTGAACAAAAAGAAAGATTTCCTTAGGGCAATCTCTTTGATATTAGTAATATCAGTAAAACTAGTAATATCCAAGAGAATGCCTTCAGATAACCTCCCTTTTTGTGGCCGAAACTAACAAAAATACACACCAAAAGTATATTCAACAAGTATTCGATATCGATATTTCGACATCTCTAATATGGACCCATTGCGCCGATCAAAGCGGAAATAAATCCATTTTGTTGTGGTTATTTAGTTGCCCACCGCTGTTTTCCTCCACATTCATGACTTTTCATTAGAACAACTTTAAAAATTTATGAGTGCGCACATTAATATTAATTCATAAATGCCAAATGTTCACTTAACCGCAAGTATGTCATTTGGAGAAATAGTGTATCGATATTGCAGTAGTTTCTATCAAATTTGTACAAAGTATTTTATAGTTTTTTAACTGTAATGGCCATAAGGCGGCACACCTTCAACAGCAATTCGCCCCAGCTGTGAAGCCATGAAAATGAAATAGCTTCTTAAAGATTTACGTACGGATTCAGCGTTTAACTGCAAGTCTCTTGTGTGAACATAAGGAACACACAAGCCAAAAGATTGAGAGAAATTCGGCTTGGACCTTAAGCTGCAAAGCCAAAAACATATGTATAAAACGCCAATAATTTGATTAATAATATTAATTCAAGACAATTCGAATTCAAAAATTTCGTGCGTAAGTTTAAGTATATTGTCTCTCTCTTAATGTCCATCGATATTAAGCTAATCCTATAGCATGAGGGAGTTAAAAACAGGCGTTCATTCAAAGAACAATAGAATATAGGGGCATGAGTTCACTTCGTGAAGTGAATTTGATTCAATAACTTACACCCAGCCAGAAAACCTATCTGTGTAGCTTTTTCCAGCAGGGTTGCAAACCGGATTCAAACCAAACTGGCTTAAATCCCTAGTTTAGTCTATTTGTTTACCGAACATTTAGGGGTTGCATGGGTGTTGAGGTTTGAAAATAAGCCCATTTTTCCCCCAAATTAAATATAATAAACGAAGTAATTTACTTAAACTTTTGAGCATAGCAACATTTAGATTACCCAATTTAGTTGTGTTTAAAGAAGAAGAAAAAAAGCTTTCCTCAATCCTTAGGTCATCCAATCCAGAAGAAGAGTGCGAAATTTCAATAAGTTCGATTCACTAGCATTTGAAAAATTGTCACCAAGAAAGCGTCGCGATGTAAACAATGTTTGAGAAAACCGCTATCAATGTTTCAAGCCACCAGTGACCGAAGTCCCTCTTGCTTTTCAAGCAAACTCGTGCAATATGTATCGGTTTGTTCTCACCAACACAAGCACATTTTTCTGTCCTCCCCATCCCAGCTAACAATTTCATATGAAAATACACGTTTTGTAAGTATTCAAAGATAAGCAAAACGCTTACAAAACGCTGCTGTGACATTTATAAAACGCATCAAAGTAAGCGTTTTATAATCGAAATGCACCCATCTTTATAAGCTTAAAAAATACGATTGCAAAACGTGTTTTATAATTCATTTTTATACGCTTTTTACAAGCTTTGTAAATACGGTTACAAAACACGTATTGTTAGTGACTAACATTTATTTTGTGAGTATTCTGTACGGATCATTTTATTATTTGAAAACTAACATTTAATTAAATGAGCCTTTTCTTTACTTTTAAGGGAAATACAAAGTCCTCTTCCTTGCCTCCATTTTCGCAAGTGAAAAATTTCTGCAATGTAGGTAAATATAAATGTAAATAGTTGACTTTAAATTGCAAGAAAGCATTGTTACTTACTAGAGACCTGCACGATTGATTCCGGAATCGTACGATTACGGTAAAAATAATCGTTGTGTGAGTAAAATATTATATTTTTTATCTGTTACTTTTTTGACACGATGCCGAGTAATAATCATGGCATCGTACAAGTATAATTACCAGCTTACTATGTTTGGTTAAAAAAAAAATTAATTTAGGGAAAAAATGATTATTTTTGCAATCGTTGTTGATTTGCGCATGGCGATAGCCCCACATGTAGGCACTCACACATAGTACAAACCAAAGTATAGTTGAGTGGGCCCCAAACATAGCCCCTTGGCGGCAAACACACTTGGCAGTTCACACCGAATGCTTGCCGAAGTCATGCACCACTGAGTGTCAGATAGAGACAGTCACATTTTCCTCTTTTCTTGGGGAGCCCTGGTATATTCCACAGCAACTTCGTATGTTCTCTCTCTCTTCTCTTTCTCTTATATACCTCTTGCAAAATGGAACGCAACAACAAATATGTATGAGTGGTCCTTATCGTAGATTGTGTTGTTGGCGACGAATGGTTTCGTGTCCTGATTAGGGGATATATAAGCGGGCGACGCTTTAGTTTTATTTAAAATATTCATTTTTGTTTAGAATTTAACAAATTTCAGAAATTAAATGATTATTTTTGATTATAACGATTACGATGCCTACGATGCGACGATGCCTACGATGCCCATTTGACGGCGCTGCCAAACATGTTACATTTTTATTTACTCGTGCAGGTCTCTATCACTTACTACGATTGGCAGTAGCGACTGTAAAGGCTCGAATGCACGGCTTGTCCGCAGTTAATTTCCTTAAACTTGATGTTGACAATCGCTTATAATCCGCTTTCTTAATTTTTTCTTAATATTATTGCTGTCGACATTAAATAAATTTAATCCCGTACTTACTTTATTGAAGTAAATTTTCACTTGTTCAGGAATGACAACGAGAATGAGATACACAATTTTTTTCTTGCCTTTGCTCAAGGTAAACTTTTTTGTGCCTAGCACTAAAGATCAGAAGTTTTGCCATGAGAGCGAGACGACATGCGCAAATCGCTTACCATAGCAAGTGTTTTGTAAATGTCGTAGGCTGCCATACGACAACGCTTGCAAAAGCAATCTTACTTTAAGCTTGGTTTGCAAAGCGCGGGGATTTGGGGCGTATTACCAAAGTCTCTCTCTTCTAAGCTTTTACGCCGATTGACATTTCAAAATCCAAAAGCGAACACCGTGTGTAAAATAGCTTAAACTAATTTTCTGTACTCAAATTTTAATAAATAATAATCTCACATACTGACCAATAATTTTTGTTAACTGGTCGATATTGTGCGACAGAGTACAATATTATTTTCAAAATGTTCTAATTAAATAGCAACCCATAACATATCCTATATTATTTTTAGAGACAAAATTTCAAAGATTATTTGGAATTATTCACTAAAGACGAAGAAAACTAACGAAAAGCTTTATACAAAACAACCGCTATCAAAAACGTTCGACAGCAGCCGTTTTAGAGATTGTAGGGAAACAAGAAACCACCAACAAGTTGAATGAACGAATTTTGTTTTAATTGATTAATTATTTTTGGCGATCGCGCCGGCAAACTAATATTTTTTTATAAACCACAAGGTGGCCGCAAAATCGATTGAATTGCTTTCAAGTCAAATACGATTAGAAAAACCTCGTATTTTTTTACACTAACCATTGGTTTATTGTGTTTTGAACCCGCGAACCGAAACTCTAAATCGAATTCGGAAATGAGAACAGGTCTTAATATAATCGTTCTTTTAATTGTTTCATGTTAAAAGTTTTCGGCTGTACCTATAAGGGGGTAAATAGATTCAACAACAGATTAGTAATTCCCACTTCAATTGTCTTAAAAAATGTTGATCACTTCTTGTATGATTTGAAGCAATTTGAAGACACATTAGCAATTCTTTGTTTTATATCTCAGCGGGATCGATTTTTTTAGTTTAAAATTTATATATAGAATATTTTTATAATATTTTAAAGTGAGTTTTTATGTTTTCAAAAATTTTAGTAATGATTTTTAAGAGCTATAGGAAATCATGAAATCTTTTTTGAATCGATAGTACGGTCCATATAATTTAATGTTTGAAGATTCTTTCATGCAATGTTGACTGACTGCGCCTAAATGGTCCATCCGCTTAGTCCAATTTGGCATACTTTCCAACATTTCGGCCGGTTCAATAAATCTTCAATGTTGTCTTCCAATGCGTCATTGAAGCGGGCTTGTCTGTATAGACATGAGCTTTAACATAGCCCCACAAAAAATAGTCAAAGTTAAATCGCACGATCTGGCGCAATTGACCGTCGAACTATAATTGTTCACCGAACTCGCCTCTCAATAGTCCATTTTCTTTGTGGTTGGCACCGTCTTGTTGACCTGTATCTGCTCTGTTTTGGGCAAAATTCCTGCATGCTGCCGGCCGACGATATTGTGGTCATATGGCCGTACAGCTCGTTTTTTCTTGTTCGCACTCTACGTAAGTGTGTTGGTGTTTATGTCCAATAATGTGAATTTGGTGGATTTTCAATAGCCCAATGGCGCTTGTGGGTCGTTAAACTGACCATAAAATGGAAGAAGCGCGCGTGAACTTTCTTACGGCGCGCTTTTTTAATCATTTTGGCGTTTCACATCTGTTACAACTGGTCGTGTTGCCAAAAAGATAATAGCTAAAAAATCACCCTTTAGGTCCCATGGGTGGTAACTAAATTGAACTCGAATTTTAATAACTTTCTGATAGCGTAATCTTCTGTATAAAAGAATGTATAGACTGACCACAATTTTACATTCTATTGGTAAAATTCATTGAACAATTCAGCATTCATTGAAACATTTAAAAATGTTAAAAAGTTTCAAAATTTCGGTTAGGTAATTTATCCCACACAGTATTCAGCATTACCTTTATAATACGTCGTATTGCATCTTCCTTAAGGGATCACCTGCCGTGTCTACTATTTTTTCATTTCAGTTCCTTTTCAACAAAAATTATGTCACAAAACTTTTTCTCTCTTTTCCGTTTCCCCATTCCGGTTTAAAGGTGAAATGCGAATGCACCGCAATTATTTGTCATTTCGTGTGTGAATGAAATATGAATGCCTGGCTAATTGTATGACATCCACTTTGTGGAATCAACTGATTGTGTGTGTGTGATCGTAAAGTAAAGAGAAGAAAACGTTTATTGTAATTGCTGCAGTTGCAGTCGGCGGACAGATGACCTTGCCTGGCAATAGCCCCCAGTCATCGTTGTTGTTATGTTATGTGTTCTGGCGTCATTCACACATACAATCAGACATTTGTATGTAAACGTATGCATGTGTAAAGCGGCAGGCCCCCAAAACTGAGCCAATCACAACTTGGCAATAGTTGGATGACTTTTTTCCACTCTCCCTCTCTGTCCCGTTCTCTTTCACACTGCCTCGAGTGTGCCCACTTCCCTCGCTCTTGCAGCCTTTTTGATTGCTTATCGATTATTCGAAATGCATTTCGCCTGAAGTTTGATCCATGAAATATTGAATATTGACAACGCCCACACTTAAGTCCTTACCAACAATAGGAGGTATGAAAGTTGGATATAAGTGCACCGACTGCAAAGTGCCCTGTAACCTTAAATTTGTGGGTTTTTATTTAGTTGCTTCCATACGAATAGAAATATTTATTCAATTCTTGTCCGATCTTATTGAGATTTGAAGAACTGATCGTCATAAATAGTTTTTCGTTGATCCAACCTTTCATTTTGCTACCTTTTGCCTGTTGCATACATATTTACAACTTCATGCTACCCTTTTTCGCTCATTTTTAATGGATTCAGTTCTGTAAATAGTGACAGCAACGGAAGGGGCGGTAGCTGAATAGGAGGACGAGGAGGCGTTGGCTGCTATTTACGATTTCTCGCTTCTGGCTTTTTGGCAATTGTGTCATTTTGTTCTCGTGATGGTTAGGGCCAAAGCTCAAAAGCAAGCAGCTGTCCTTAGTTTTGGTTGCTTTTTGGCTTCGCTTACTTTTAGCACATGTCTGCCAAATCAAAAAAAAAAAAAAGCGAAACGACACAAGAATTTTGGTTTATGTAACCAGTTTATATATTTTTGGGCAATTCATTACTTTTATGTGGCTGAGACAACTGTCAAGAAAATAACCCGTTTCACCCCCTGCCAAAACAACGTCCAACACGTGCGCGCCAGGAAGATGATGCAGGCCAATGGCTTTGCGTTCGATTCCGTTGTCTCTTGGTTCACAAAGCGACAGGCAACAGTTTATGAACTTTTTAAGTGGATGATGACATGATGAAAAATATGTTTCAATTTGTTATCAAATCGTCAAATATCTGTCAAATCCGGTTGGTCCTAACTAAAGCTGAAACAAGTAACTGAATATTTCATTTTTGCTTTAAGCCCCACTTTCCAAAGAAAAGCCGGTTTCTAAATTGCACAGTCTTTTGCGAATACATTTAAATAAAACTAAAGTGTGAGCGATATTTTATAACTGAATATGTACCGCTAAATTGTAAACTAAAGATTTTCACTAAACTAATCCACCGATCATTCTGTGGAAGCTTATCAGCCCGATTTTTCGTTGACATAATCTCTCTACTAGCTCAAATGACTATAGCATGTAGGAACGCAAAAAGTTTTTGACACTAAAACTTTTTTCACACTTGTCATATCTACCTATAAGATTGCAAAACTCTGATTTGTGAGCAGAAAGTTTAATAGGTTTGGTATTCAAATATCTCTAAAATTTCTACACGCCAAAATATGTATAGATCCATCTTCTATAATGAAATTGGGCAAGGTTCTATATGAAAAGAGACATTTGGAGAAGGTGACAACCGACTATTAAGAGATATATGACAAGTGTAAAGGCAGCTTAAGTTTTAAAACAGTTTTATCCTAGCCAAAAACAACGAACCTTTCCCAAAAAAAAAAAGACGGACCATGAACCGAACCTTATATATTAATGATCTACCGAACTTAAGCCCTAACCGTACATTACCAAAAAGGTTAGTTAAAGTCTTCTTTAAAAACATAAATGCTTGATGCATTTCGAAAATGAATTTGAATTTGCTTTATATTTTCAAGTTAAAGTGCAGCAACAAATGTTAAGGTGGAAGCTTCGTATAACGTCTTTAACTTTGGATGTGAAAGAGAGAAAGGAAGTTTATTGAAAATATTAAAGCCAAACATTCCATAATTGGTTATCAATTTAATAGGCTTGCAAATTTATGAGCGTCCAGATTCTGTCTGAAATCCTCAAAAAATACAATAAGTTCATGCAACTGAACCGAACTTTATGCTTTACACAGAAAAAAAAGATCCCCGTACAATGGATATTCGAAATATCTACTTTAGGTCCAATTTTTTAAATATCCTTTTCATATTTTTCATCTCCTTTGTATGAAGAATAAAGATCAATGAAACATTATTTTCTGATATATTCCCTTTTAAGCGAAAACAAATCGACTTCGAAAATATCCAAGAGATCCCAAAAATGGATAGTTAACTATTCTGTCCAAATGGATACCGAAAATATCCTGAGGATCATCAAAAACTATCATTTTTTCTCAGTGTTTGTCTGATATGAACCTCCGGACCGAAGCTTTTTTAAATATTGAGGAGTAAGCAAGGACGCAAACCGCTCCGGAACTGAACTCTAGAGAACCGGTCCGGTACCGGTTCTTGCTATGCCTTTCCAAAAATCACATTTCTACCACTCTAATGTTTGAAGATGTGCGTCAACTGTTTGTTGACCTACAAAACTACAGAACTTCATCCATGGTGGGAGACAATTTCAAAAGATGAAAACACGTCTAAAACCGCATTTCTACGTTTTCTTTTGTTCTTATTGGAATGCAGTAGCAAGGTAAATAGAGAGCCAGGTAAATAGTTGCAATTCATTTAAGCATTTAATAATCAAAAAAATGTTTCTGTCCAGTATACAGAAGAATTTTGGTATTGCGGTTACACGCTCTACATTAGAGATGAGAGACGGAATAATAAAGTGCTGTCTCTGTACAGCTCAACTATATATAGATTAACTTTCTGTCAGTTGTCAGACAACTATAGCTTTTTATGAGGCATTATACCCCTTTGAATACAATCGTATTATTCGAAATGCACATTTGCAATTAAGTTAGACGAATGAAATAAATCTACACTCATAAAATTCAAAATTCTGAAATTTAAGAAAAAACTGTATATATATTATAGAAAGCTTTTCTAAATTATAATGCAATTTTTCTTAAACCAAAGGGCAAGAATCTTTGAATGTAAGAAAACAAATTTGAAAATTTAGATCATATTTTTATAAAAAAAAAAACATCTATGGATTCTGGAACATCGATCAACGGGTTGGAAATGTTATTTACAATTCGCAAAGCTCTAAAATTTTGATGTTGGTCCGGTCCGTGTTTTCGAACCCGTTTACAAGGATAAAATTCGGTTCGCGGAAACATATTAAACACAAGTTTTGGTTATTTGTTTGTTCATAAATGGTTGGATAGTTGACAAATTTTCACCTCTACTTTCGGTCCAAATTAAGACTTATTTTGTTGTAAATCGTCAATTAGGAGTCAAATGGACAAATATGCCGAATTTGGAGTGGATTTATAAAACGAATCTGAATCTGTAATCTATAAATTGAAATTGACGTAAATGATTGTTTGAACCAGGGCTGCAAGCCTCACAAAAATCACCTGTGGTTCACTCCGGGGTTCACACTCCGGGTTGAGAACGTCGCTAAACCTAGGTTCGAACCGGGATTCAGAAATAATTTTGTTCGGAATACATGTACGTAAATTGAATCGAACAAAAGTTTAAGGGCTTGATAATATAATATTCGAGCTTGGATCATCGAACGTTTTAGCAGGCTCCAGGTCAATAAGTCATGGAGCAATGAGTATTAGAGATGAAATTTACGCTGCTCCATTTTGAGCGGTGTTAAGCGATATTCCGCATTGAGATTCTTATTGTCCGCATCGGAAATGGCAGTGGTTAGAGCGACACGGACAGATTCCCAAATGCACTTGGAGAGCGTAAGTGAGAGCAAAAAGCTTACTAATATCTGACAAAAACAGTGTCGATTGCGCAACCGTTTAGTATATATATTCTAAATTTATGTTTGTTCATAACTTTTAAAACAAGACACAGACCACAAAGCAGTATGATCGATTGTACAGCTGTCAAGAACCTCGCGGTTTTATCATCAGCAGACTTGGTCTAACTTCTGCAAGTTGTCAGAGGACATCTCATGCCAGCATTGCTATGACTGTTTGGGAGTTCCAAAGGCAGCACAAGTGCAATACAGACAACTCCAAATTGACAGAAGCCTCTGTGTATTTGTTTCGGCCATTTCGGCCTTTCTCTCCCCTCAGTTAACGCACTGTATAAATTAATCATTAAACAAATATATGAGTAGAAAAAGTGCGCTAGACTGATACTTGTGTTGCAGCTAATACCACAATTTGCCTTGTTCACAAATCGATGAGAAAAAAAATCTATGGATCTAGTTCGATTGTCGTGGTGAACGAATGTGATGTGCATTTATAATCGTCAGTTTTTGTGATTGCGATGGATAAAAAACCTGTTTACCTTAAACCTTTTTTGTATTCCAAGGCTTAAAAATTGTGTAAAATAGTAAACTTGACATCTATAGCAGCTTGGAAAAAAGGTAACAGAACATCTTTTTTGAACCGAACCCTTTTCCACTTTGTTATTGCTCCGGTTCGGGTTCGGGAACAACAAATTTTTCTGCTCCGGTTCAGGTTCGGTTCGGACTTCGCACGAATTCTGTAGTCTCCGACTCCGGAGAGGTTTAGCGAGTTTTTATTTGTATACAGGTTCGGAAGATTAAGTATTTGAAAGGATCAGTTTATGGTCCGGTTCGAATTACCCAAATAACACAAGCCGAAGCGGTTCTTTGGAGATCGGTGCAGGACCGTGTTGCAGCCTCGTTTATTTATGCTGATACGCTGGCTCCACCAATTTCTATCGGATTAGAAGACATCTTTCTATCAAAGCACACGCTTATTACTTAACGTCTTAGATGCTTGAATCAATTCTGTATTAGAATGAATGGAGTTGAATTGTGATCACTTTTCAGAAAGTTTCTTTGCATATTTGATTTAATTTTCTTAATCTATAGGGTTGTCCATTTCTATATTCCGACCCCCGGGAGCAAACCGCTCGGGAATGAGGACTGGTTTGGTTCAGCGGTTCATACATTCCACATACAACTGAACATCGGTTTCGGTTTGGTTTAGTGGTTCACTCTAAAGTTATTATATGTCTTAAGAAGTCCTGTTATGGTGTTTGAATTTTCGAATTTTTTTATTCTTAAAGTGAATTCTTTAAAAAGCCACTTAAATAGCTTTAAAATCCTTCTATAAATATCTCGAACCTATAAAGTTTGATATGCAGAATTCGACCAAAAGTTATAGGATTTTACTTCGGAATTTGATTTATTCGTTTAGATTGTCTGCCATCAGGGCATTACAGGAAACGATATGTCGAATTGCTCCGTAAAAGTAGTGGTCAGGCTATCCTCGGAAGGAAAAGAACATGTACCGGGATTACGTAAAAGAAAGGGTGTAATGCCAGGTACATATATGAAGAGATCAGTTGACATGCATTATAATGAGCATAAACAATTAACAAACTGATTGTGAAAAGATTGGGGAAGGGGGAAAGCCCGACAGACAAAATTCACTGTTGAGATTTCTCAGGCAGAATATTCAAATATGAATCATCTCTCAACTCGTTTCTGAAGACTTGCCAAATCTTGAGTAACAATTGCTTGTCTATATACTTAAACATAGAAATGCATTTACCAAAGTCCTTCAGATCTCATCTTTCTTTGTAATTTGTGCAAATTTTGCTAATCGCAAATTTGTTTGTCTGTGGGCGTTGTCGCATTTCTGAATGGCCATGCCACGCACACTTTTTTGGTTTTGTTGTTGATTTTTTTTTTTTTTTTTGGCCAAATTCCAACTGATTTATGGCCCATCAAGTGACAAGGAACAGCAGACCGAACGGGCAGCAAATAACAGAAAATACATAAAAATATGTGAGAAGAATTCTTATTATTCCCACCCTCGCTCTCTCTTCCTCTCTCTCTCTCTCCCACTCTATGTATTTCTCTTTATGCTATTCTTTTATTCTGCAATTTGTGTAATATCAATCAACGAAATGCTATTTTTTATGAATCTTGTCTCATATTTAATTTAAATAACACAAAAAATTAAACCTAAAACACAAAAAACAAAACGCAACCCACAAAAATTTCGCAGCTTATGAAATGGTCAAAGCAAATATTGGGTCAACGGTTATTTACAGCATTGATGAAGGCGACTTTCTATGGCCATTTCGTCGCTGGTGAGGATCAGATCAAAATCATACCCACTCTGGAAAGGTAATTACCCAACGTCCACAGACTCATTTAACGCCTTTTTCTGTTTTTTTCTCTCTTTCCATTTATATATATTTTGTTTTGATTTTGTACAAATCAAATCCAAAAACAAAAAAACTTCCGCTTATGCCCCACCGCCACCACCTACACACCACTTTAAACAACGGCAACTTGTAAAGCTTCTGAAAATAGCCCGCACCCTGCTGGGCGGCAAACTTTTCGTGATGCTGATGAAGTCGAGCTTCTATGGACACTTTGTGGCTGGCGAGAATCGTCATACGATTGTCCCCACTCTAGAGAGGTGCTGGCTGCCGCTTTTGAAAAGTTTTCTAACCCGAAAAAAAGAACTTCATTAACTAATATGCTGGAAAAATCCTGATTATCCTATCGCCCAACCCCCACCACATACATATGTACATTTCAGTGTTTACACTATACAATTTTATTCCAGCTATCAGAAAAAATTTAGTACCAAAATTTGGTACCCTTTGGAAGTGTCATGAAAACTTGAGCGAATCCGTAAAGAGTAAAAGCTTTTGATAAACTGATAAATTGTAGTGGTCCAAAAATTGTTATTTTATTTCACGCGACTGAAAATGGAACTTACTACAAATTAGCAAAACACTTAGAACTAACTACCCTCTAGAAAATGATTAGAAAAAATCAAATTAGCCCTCACTTGGAACCCAACCTTATAAACAAATAACCTCCTGACTTGAGCCCCTTGTAAAGTAACATTAAGGGACATTTTTGTAATTTTTAGATAGCGCTTTATAAAAGAGTAAGTTGTTAGTTTAAGGGTTATAGGCTTCAAATTACTTAAGGAATCCTAGCTTCATATTTTTGACGATAGATTATGCAGGATAGAATCTGTCCTCGAATTCAGCAGACCATCTAAAAGGATGTGGACTAAGGACCGAAAAATTTCACTTTTCATCCCGACACAAGCCGAAAGCATCCCTAGGCTTGTGCCAAGAGAACAAACAACATATCAGACACTGGTAAGCGGTCGATGTAGTAGGTCAGAGCTGGTTCGCGCCGCAATTTTCGCCTTGCTTTAACCATCCTGGTTTCCTATGTCGGCTTTTATTCTTCTGCCCCCCGTAACACCCGAGTAGCTTAACCGGTCTGAAACTTCTCAATACATCTACCTCAAGCCACAGCAGCATTCAACTTTTTTCCGACTGTGTACTTTACCGTACCCATCGAATGGGTGGGATTGAAGTTTGCTTTGTAATGGATAATTCGACCTATAAATTATATATTCTTGATCTATCAATTACCTGCCGTTCCTTCTGTTGTTGAACCGTCGTCTCAAAGAATTTTAGAGATAAAGACACCAATTTTTGCATATACATAGGTGTATACCTTACCCAGATCAAATTTGTTTTAGATTCAGAGCCACAATTTTCAAGGTACAACCTCATGGCTGAATATATATTATCTTAGGCCTTTTATCCATCTATTCTGAAGAGCGCAATAAGATCCGAGCAAAAACACCAAAGTTATGCACGAAACAATTTTGCTTGTGAGAGGGAGGGGGAGCGCTGTGCATATTTCAGAGTGTGCGCTCGCGAATATGTGTGTTTGCGCGTGTGTGTGTATGTGTATCTCAATCGTACAGGGTATTTCGGAGTCGGGCCACTCGACTGCAACGCTCTTACTTGTTTCAGGCAGAGAACGACGAAGTCTATTAAGCAACTAAATTACCCCTCACCTTGGACAAAACCCCTAGGAACAAATCAAGAAAACAACTAGCAAGCCAATCTAACAACATTACCTTACTCTCGTCTGGGTACCTGGACGAACTCAGACATACCAGGCGACGAGGGAACGCTAAAAATGATACAAGCGGACCCCTGCAGGGTATTATAACAAAAGGACTACGGAAAACCAGAACCTGGTTGTCACATCTTCCGATAACTTTGGCCAATATAACATCCCAACTCTTACACCCTAGCAAGAACAGAATAAGAACACCAATTGAAGTCTTAACGGAACACTTACCCATATGGCATATGACCATAGCTGTGGAATGAGAATGAGATAGAAAGCATTCTACGCCTTCTTAGCGACTGACTTGCAATTCTTGGTAAACGTACCCAGTACCTGGAAAGTGTGACAAATCTTCCCCTAGAGGCCCTACAAAATGGTTAAATAGAAACTTATCGTACAGTATTTCCTGATGTATTTTGAAAAGAACCGACATCAATCAGAATCAGAAAAACACTGAACATATTGCCAAACACATTCCGCTTATCAGTCGATGGCCAGCGGTCGATGAAGTAGGTCAGACCCTACTTTAAGTGGTAGTTGGAAAAACTCTGCAACTTAAATTTACATCTGAAACTCGCCGATGAAATGAACCCAAACCGTTTTCCTAAGCGTTTTTCGGTTTTAGTTAAAGGCACAAGAAAATTGAAAGCCGAAACTCGCTCGACTAAACCTGAGAATCTTCTTATTGGCTACTTACTTCAAACGCCAAAGTTAAAAACGTTTTTATTGAATGTTTCCAGGCATGAGTCATAGCCAACTTTACCTCTAGGTCACAACGAAAGGAAATGATGATCAAAAAATCAAGCTGTGCTGCTGCTACTGCAGAATGGAATTTGACCCTTCCTCTGACAAAGAATCCAGATCACATAAAGCGGAAGTTGTTCCTGTTTTCTACTTAAAATAGATGCATGAAATATACTTATCTAGCCTTGGTTTCAATTCCACTTCCGTAAAAGTAATTGGTTTTTAATACAGCTTTCGACCAAAATTCTTGCGGATTTGGAATTGCGGAATAGGCTGATGTTTTTTAGATTCTCTTCAATTTATCAGTTTATCGAGGTTCCTGTAGCACAAAATGTACAACGTTAGGAATTGGGAAACTGAATGTTTCCCCAAAATGTGATCTCAAACTAATCTCCCACATTTAAAACAAATCCAATTCCAGTTTAATGTAAAACAATCCTTAACAGTTAAGGCATGTGGCATGTGGCAGAAAATGCATTAGAAAAAAAAGCACAATTCGAAAATTCCAAGTTACCCATAACAAGGCACTTCTTACCCACCCACCTACCCTCCCCCTCTCAAAATTACAATTTGACCTAACTGTATAATTTATGTATGCCACGATATAATAACTTTTCTTTGTCTAAACTCTTATTTAGACTTCGGTCATTTGGTGTCAAGCCCATTCTTGATTATTCCGTCGAAGAAGATATCTCCCAGGAGGAGGCTGAGAAACGTGAAGTTGAGTAAGTTAAATTGAAAAGGAAATTTTGTGTATCGAAACTTATTTTTGCTTGTTTTAGATCTTCCGTTTCGAGTGCCGCCGGCATAAACAAAGAAGAGGGTTCTATGCCACAATATAATGTGGATAAATCGTTTGCCGATCGTCGCTATAAGGTGAGCAGTGCTCGTACCTATTTCTATTTGAATGAGGCAACCTGTGAGCGCAACATGGAGACGTTCATTAAGTGTTTGGAGGCAGTTTCGGGTAAGTGGGAATGGGATTGCAAATGTTGGTGGTTAATATTTATATTCATATTTCTGGCTTGCAAGCAACCCCTTCTTATTGCCCCATAGTATGGTTAGATTCATCATTTTTTATATGTTATCATTTGCTAAACTTTTCTTTTCGGCTAACTAAATCATTTTGGGATAGTGGGTTAAGGAAAATCTTCTAGGAAGGCCATGTGAAGTTTATTCTCGCTAGGTAGCAGGTGTTACCTGGAGGAGGATGGAGGAGTAGTGGACTTTCTCCAAGCACAATGTTGTTGCTTTTAAGTCCATTAATGGCGAGCTCAACCTGACCGCTTGTGAATTTCATCTTTCACATTTTTGGTCATCGATGTCTGACAGGTTGTTCTTGTTTATAGTCAGCTGTCTCACCTCGGGTAGGAAGAAACCAAAATCTTGGCAGTTGGCAAGGATCAAAAAGTCATAGAGCGGCAACCCGTTGCTGGTATTTTCTTTGTGTATCACCAGGCTGTCTCTTTTGCCTGACCAAATGAGCTCCCTAATATAGCTTCTTCTTTCCATTTCATCTAGCAACGGGTGGTTTTTTGACTCTGCAAGAAAAGAGATTTGATTAATTTGTTTTTACATCCACACGATGATGTGGAGTTAGGTATAGTAGATATGGAAGAGCGAGTGGAGGCATGTTAGTCGGAGTCAATAAAAGCCTGTCTAAAATTGGAGTGACTCATGAAATGTTAAAAATAAATGGCATACAAATTCTTAAAATACACTCTCGGAACCTGGATTTCGGAATTGTACCTTTATACATAAGAGGTTCTAGCTGGACTGAAGATTTCTCTGCCACCGAAAACGCATTCTTGGAATCCTGGATTAAAAACCCAATAATAATAGGAGATATCAATGTACGTCTAGGAGAATTGCAGCAATGTTTTGCACCTATGGAGTCAAGTGCATGTGTGATGAACACAAATGGAAGAAAGGCAAAAGATAAGGTTGTCAACCAAAAGGGCAAAAAATTAGTAGAATTTTGCAATGATAATGGTTAAACCATCTTAAATGGTCTTACGAAAGGAGATGTGAAAGGAAGTTTTACCTTCGCTAGCGCAGTTGGAAGCTCCACCAATGATATAGCGTCGGTACATTGTGATCTGCTCCCTCATGTGGAGGACTTCAAAGTGGAGAGTAAAATCTGGTCAGATCATCTACCAATAATACTTAAAATTAATGTTAATCCGGCTGAGGCGTCTCCACAGATAATGGATCCCAAGACAAAAGGACAGTTATA
Source organism: Lordiphosa stackelbergi (assembly GCA_018904235.1). Classification (NCBI taxonomy): domain Eukaryota; kingdom Metazoa; phylum Arthropoda; class Insecta; order Diptera; family Drosophilidae; genus Lordiphosa; species Lordiphosa stackelbergi. Next base: position 73,461 of record JAEIFU010000558.1, read on the forward strand.
AAGCCAATGTTTTAAAGGAACTTGATCGCGTATTAGCAACAGAAGGCATAATCACGCTTTCTAATATGCAGTCAATTGTTTTAAGTGCAGCAATAAAACCTACGACTAAGCCTGGCCAAACTCAACCGAAAAGTCAATGGTTTGATGGAGAATGCAGTGTCCTAAGAGAGAGCACATTCCAGCTTTTGAAAAAATTTAGACTGACTGACAGAGAGGCTGATCGAGCGCAGTACACTGCGAGCGCTAAGAAGTACAAAAGTCTCTGTAGCAGGAAAAAGGCAAATTATTTGGCAGATGTGGAAAAACGACTGGACGTGATAAGCAACAGCAAGCAGTGGTGGGGCCTAGTTCGACAACTTAAAAATGTCACCTTTCATGTCGGAAGTAATATTAATGTGAACGATTTTAAGGAATACTTTCAAAAACTCTTAAACCAAGACGTACAGGGATGCAACATGCATTTTGTAAGAAATCTTATACAGAACGAGATACTAGATAGTGATATCACAACGTCTGAGGTGCTTATTGCCCTGAACAAGGCAAAGGAAAATAAAGCTCCCGGAGAGGACCGAATCCCCTACGAATTTTTTATAAACGCTCCGGTCAAATTCAAAAAAGCTGGTCAAAAATTGATGAGCGTATTTGATTCGGCTGAAAGTTTGTACTCGAGGGCTTTCGGGGTCGCTGATTACGAAATCGAAGTCAAAATTCAGAAAAACAAAATGGCAGATCAATTTCTCCAAAAACGTATTTGATTTTGCTAAAACATCGAAAACCCCCTTTTGTCGGTAACATCTCGATAACCATTCTAGAGATTTTTTTTCATGTCGATTTTCATGCTCAGCGGGCCAAAATACAGTGCCGCTCAACTGAATAGGTTTGACTTTTTTAGGTTTGAAACATTGTATCTCTTTAACAAGCACTCCGATTTGAGCGAAATAAATTTTGTTGTATAAAGAAATCAGTTATTTGTGAAATAACAAAGTTTCTGTTCTCTTAGTTTTGTTTTTATATAATTTTTATTATTTTTTCAAAAACATAACCAAAAATCTCTATTTTTTGGCTCAACTGAATAGGTTTGACTGCTAAAACTATTAAACATAAGTCTATAAAGCAAAATTTCAAGGCACTGGGTAATTTAATTAATAAAGGACACTGTTTTAGCATAATTTAGTATTTGGTATGCCCACCATTGTGGGTTTGGTAAGGAATCATAATATTTTTCAATTTCATTTAGGGAAATTGTTGACCAGGCTTTTTTAATTGCTTCAACTAGGGTCCCAGAGTCACTAAATTGTCTTCCTCCTTCGTATACTCTCCTAGACAAAAGTCCCCAAATGTTCTCGATAATGGTAACGTCAGGGGAGTAAGGCGGCCACTCGAGCAATTTGACGTTTTGATCTTTAATCCACAGTTTTACAACCCGAGTGGTATGGATGGGAGCGTTGTCATGTTGGTACGTCCATGGAATATGACCATAAATCTCCGAAAACTAGGGAAAAGCCGTTTGGAGCACAGTCTTGTACACATTTGCGTTCATCTTCGAGGTGACAAAGTGGAGCTCGCATGTTCCATAAAACGATATAGCTCCCCATACCATTACTCCACCTGCACATGAGTGATGACGACTTAAAAAACATTCTTCCTTTCGCATATCGTGGAAATAGTAATTATAGCCATCCGGTCCATCGAGGTTGAACTTCTTTTCGTCGGAGAAGACCACCGTCTTCCACTCCTTGTTCCACGTCATGTGTTCTCGAGCAAATCGAAGTCGTGCTTCCTTTCGAGCATCGTTGAGAGGTGGTTTTTTTTTTTTATTTTCAATCTCTTCAAGTGTTTGGCGCTTCGAATAATTCGTTTTACAGTGGCCACACTAGCATTTACGCCGCATTCTTCTCCAATTTTACCAGCAGAAAGGTGGGAATTTGAGACAGTTCGTAGGATAAGTCGCCTCTCCGATGCTGTTGTTCCATATTTTTTTTTCCATAGTCAGCTTCATTACGAAGAAAATTACTCACAACGTTTTGACTTCGACCGATTTTCTTGGCTATTTCATAGTGTGTTAAACCAGAATCAATATAGCCTTTTATTTGACCTTTTTCAAAATCGGTTAAAGGTTTTCCGCGGCCCATTTTACAAAAAACTGATAGTAGTTGCTTTAAATTTTGGAATTCAAAAGAATTCAACTCTTTTTTATTCACGCAGTCAATCAAAAGGTGAAGTCAAAAGTGTCAAACCAATTCAGATGAGCCAAAATTAGAGCACACATTTAGGGAATTTCTTGACGAAAGCAAATTCTGAATTACCGTTGCATTTGTCCCGTTACTTTTTTCTTGCATATAATGAGTAAAAAAAAAAAGATAAAAAAAAATTAAATTGGAGCAAAGAAAGAGGGAAAAATGTGAGCAAGATTTTTCAAACCTATTCAGTTGAGCGGCCATGTATATGAATTCCCCGTTCCCCAAATGCTGAAATTTTAGCTTGTTAACGGTGCCACAGAGTGAGAAATGGGGCCCCTCGGTCATCAAAATTTGGTTCTAAAGAGAGCGACTGTATTTGGCCGTATTTCAAGCGGCAATATTTTTTAAGTCAATTGTGCTTTATCCGAAAACTAATGTAAATCATTTTTCAAAATGCCGATGATTCTTTGCTATTTCGGCGCTCAGTTTTGGTGTGAAGCGACGTTTCAAACAAATGTACAAGTCGATCACGAACGACTTCAACATAGTTCATAGTTTCATATTTCGAAACTAAACACGTTGTTAACACATAACGCATTTTCTGATGATCTTTCGATCCGGCTCGAAGGACCAAAATGTGCGTTGGAGGCTGGACTATCAGTTGCAGGAGTTCAATAAGCTCGGGTGGTGGGTTTAACGTTATAAACATTACTTTTATTCTCAATAGTAGAGGGATCGGGCTGATCGACTGACCTTATTTACGAACTAGCTTAAACCTACATTCCCAATTTCGTTTTGTTCCACTTCATACGTTTGGCCTGATCACTATACTTTACTATTTACTAAAAAAAATGTATCCCACTTGTAACGTTACTGTCCAGCAGTCCCTTCTTGTAAAACAAGTTACGGATTTACGATTTAATACTTATTTTAGATCGTTTTTTGTCTTGTTTTGACATGCTTTGTGCTTGGTTCAATCGAAATATTCTTATTTAAAGAACAGCTTTTTAAATTTTCTCTCTCAGCATGTATTTCACCTTGTAGTTTTCAATTGATTTCACATTTTGTAGTAGAAATTGAATCAAAAATATATAACTCTTAATTTGTGTATTATCATTTATTAACTTTTCGAATGCATTTCTTTTTTCACATCCCATTTTTGTGTGGCTCCCAATAAAAATATACCTAATTATGTGGGGTCTGTCGTCTCTCTGGTGGTCAACGGCACTCGAAAATATCGATAAACGAAACTAATCCAAAAATCCGCAAAACCATTATTCAAATTAACCCAATTCGAAATTCAATAACCAAAAGATGATGATGCCAAAGTGCCCCGTGCCACGGCCACGGGTAAGCGAATACAACACACGAATCATACGAGTCCCGGATGCGAATTCGAAGTCGAAACATTGGCTTGGAGAGAGCAAAGCAAATTTGATTTACTTTGTTTAGTTTGCATTGCTTTTTGTGTATAGTTTTGTTGTTGCTTGTTTGAGTGTGTGTGTGTGTTTGTTTGTTGCTCTAGACACTGGGTCACATTCAGCAGAGACAAGCGATCAGTGATCAAGCTGCTCTGCTGACTGCGGTCGCCCTTTATTATTGTAGATCTTTGGCATTTATTTTAGCGTCTACCCCTTTTGCCCATAACATTTCATTCATGGATTGCTCTGCTCTCTTTTGAAACGCTTCTCATTGCCTGTCCACCATCTACAACAACCGATGTCCCACAACAGGAGCCACCTTTGGTACAGGCATCACGGCCATCAAACTGACTGCCCTGGGCCGTCCGCAGCTGTTGGTAAGTAATAAGGAATGGGACCGAAGAAGGCCACGCTCGACTAATATCCTTTTCTCCGTTAACTTAGCTGCAACTTTCTGAGGTCATCATGCGCACACGTATGTACATGGAGGATCTTGTAGGCGGCCAGGGTAATGTGTTGACCCATCACAAGACCATTAAGGATCTCGAGAAGTATTATGCCACCGTTGGCGAAAACAAAGATGTTCAGGAGTTCTTGAAGAACGTAACATCGGACAAGGAGGGGTAAGCTTTAATGGACTCTCATCTATCTTCACGGGGCTTAACTGGTCGTTTACTCTGTAGTATTTTGCATCTGTTTCCCTGGTCTGGTATTGTGGACGAGAACTCGCAATTGAGCGACACATTTCGTGTACCCGATCCCAAAACAGGTCAAATGCGTCGACTGATCTCACAAATACCGCCCAAAGAAGAGGAAATGTTTAGAAACATGATTCGTCGTCTAAACACAATTGTAAAGGTGAGTTGGCGTCAATTGGTGTCACATCTGTCCCAGAAAGTTAATTTTGAATCTTAAATTAAACCCAATTCTACTTCATTTCTCTTTCCAATTAGACTGCCGCTGATCTGGATGTGCGCATTATGATTGATGCTGAGCAGACCTATTTCCAGCCAGCCATTTCGCGCATCACGCTGGAAATGATGCGCAAATATAACAAAGACAAGGCTATTGTATTCAACACCTATCAATGCTATCTGCGTGAGACCTACCGCGAGGTGAGTTAATGGAATTGCTTGGGAGCGAAGACTACTATCCTTTTGTATATATCACCAGGTGTGCACCGATTTGGAGCAGGCCAAGCGCCAGAATTTCTATTTTGGTGCCAAGTTAGTGCGTGGTGCCTATATGGATCAAGAACGTGCTCGTGCCCAGGCTTTGGGTTACCCAGATCCGGTTAATCCCAACTTTGAGGCCACCACCGATATGTACCACAAGACCCTCTCCGAGTGTTTGCGTCGCATTAAGGTAAGTCATTGTTATTCTGCGTTTTTTCTCTCGATCGTTTCCAACTCATTTTGTTTTGAATTCACACAGCTTATGAAGGATTGTGGTGATGATGCGCGCAAAATTGGCATCATGGTGGCATCACACAATGAGGATACTGTCCGTTTTGCCATCGAGCAGATGAAGGAGATTGGCATCTCTCCAGAGGATAAGGTCATTTGTTTTGGTCAATTGTTGGGCATGTGTGATTACATCACTTTCCCATTGGGTAAGTTTTATATAGATAAGTTAGGAATTAGACAAAAAAAAACCCATATCATCTGGATTGAAGTTCAGTTGAACAAAAATGAGATTTCTATGTTCTTCTTTAATAGTTTTTTGGCTTGTTTAGTGACTTTTGTTCAGCTGGTCTTCATTTCCCGATATCAAAAGTCCACTCATTTTACAAACGGATGCCCGTGATTATGGGTTTGAGGCCATTCTCACTCAAGTAGGTGAGAATGGGATCTGTAGAACAGAGTTCCCCAACCATAGCCCCGGGGGCACGAACTTACTTGCCAATTCTTACCGAAGTCAACCTTCATTGTGTGTTAGAGAGAGAGACACAGTCACGTTTTCGCGCTCTCTGCTTGGGGAACCCTGCTTTAGAACATTGAACTGTTCAGACAGTAATTATACAGCTACCGAATAGGAATGTTTAGCAACAGTTTGGACAATTCGAAAACTGCGACCATATATAGAAGGATACCACTTTGCGATCCTTACGGACCATGGCCCTAAAGTGGCTAAAAAGTGTCGAAATCCCATCCCAACCAAAGCCAATGTGGCGAAGGGGATGGCAAGAACTCCCCAAAGGAAAGCGATACTTGTATTCAACAGTTGAAGCAGATTATCAAGGAAAATCCACAGAAGTTTCCTGACTATTAATTTGAGGGGGAAAACGTGTTCCGAAACATTCCCTATCGAGCAGGTAACGTGGATGTGGTAGCTTGTACCAAAATATCAAAACGACTGCCATAGAAAAACCATGACTCAACAGCTGCTATCCATAATGGAAGCCGAAAAATTAATTCATAAAGTGTCAGCACGGTATACCTGGCCAGCTATGTAGTGGGGTACATTAGAGTGTACATTAATAAATGCGGCCACAATGTCAGCGCTATCCAAGAGAAGCTTAGCCAGTCCAAAAAGTAAAGCTTCGACGATAGTTTCGAGCCGATTTTGAGGTCCATTGCCAAATGGTCCATTGCCAAGGTTACGGCTAGGAAACATACGTTATTGATTCTTGACAGGTTCTCCAAATGGACGGTAACACAGGGTAGTCCATCTAGTGTTTTGAATTTGAACTATTCATAACTTTAAACAGTCAAATGCCATTCGGAAAGCGACTAATATAATATTTAGTGAAAACTGTGACATTTACGAAATGGGTCGCTATTCGCTTGAAGAAGGTTGGGAAATATTAAAAACATATTTCCAAAGTGGTGAGTCCTCGACTCAAACTGTGCGAAATTTGAAAAAAAAAAACATTTAACAAAAAACTCAATTTGTGAATCAATTCGGGAAGCGAGTTCGTGAAACTGGAATGTTGGTGAATAAACATCCGTGGTCATTCGATCGAAAACATTGCATTACATTTTCATAAATAAATGACATGAACCAACCTTTCCAATAAATGTTTAACCTTTAAAAAATATCGAGCCGTTTTTTTTGTAGCAAAATTTAATTCCAATTTTTTAAATGGACCACCCTGTAGTAGCGTTACGGAAAGCTACCTGGTTTAAACTTGCAAGTCAGGGAATTAAAACTATTGTTTATCCATCTAAATCAGGGAATTAAACCGAAAACGTATACCAAAAAGAATCGAACAAAAATCACAACCGGAACCGATATTTTTAGCTTTTTTTGTATACCGGTATCCGAGAACCGATATTTTTAGAACCGAAAAGATCCTAAACATTGGACCAATAAACTTTCGGTTCTGAGTGCAACATCTAAACTGCAAAGCGAGCAGTTAGTCTTGGGGGACTTTTCTGGCTCAGCAAATTTTTTTTTTGTTTGTGAACTTAGAAAAAAATGAGACCAGTCTTTGTTAAGCTAATCTCTGAACAAAAAAGTATTTGTTTAACTGCTTTGGCAGATATATATTCAAGAATTGTATGAAACTTTTTAAATTGCAAATAAATGAGCAAAGCAGCTCTGACCCAATTGCTTTTGTCTGAAAGTGGAGATGAGGTCGATTTATACATATATGAATTTGTAGTAAAAAGAGGAAAATGCAAATTGTATTTTCATAAAACAGTTTAATGCAGAGTCCGGGCCTTCTTTAATTTCTTCTGTGCATACAAGAGCCCTGTACGGCAGCTGGGATCGCGAGCTCGTTCTGTATATTAACGTTCTTCCCCAGTTAGTGGTTTCAAAAGTGTTTTTGATGTCAACGTTTAAAGTCCCCGGCAGCCTTTCGGAAGTGGAATTGATTCTTTTCTTGCAACACCAAAACGAAAAAGTTTTTCGTTTTGAAAAGTAATACTTGTTAGTCGGTGAATGAAAAGTATAATTGCCAAATTACGCACGCTTACAGTTCCTAGATGTATACATAAAGTAAATTTTTTCTTAATTCTGTGATCAATTTAGAAATTGCTTGTGAAATTTAATTGCTAGAGAATACGCCTTTAATTGATTTTTATAAAGATTTTTTTTGTTTAATGTGTCCAGAATTTGGCATTGCCCAGCCAAACCACAAAGTGAAACCTAAAAGTCAGCCTCTCTCATTTCTGACTGTTCCATTTTCGATCGATTCGCTTGGAATTCTGGTTTTTCTTTTGTGTATCTAGTGCAGTGGTGCCCACAATGACACAAGCCTATCCCCTGGGATAGGAACACGTAATTCTGCCAGCGTCGCAGCTGACACACGCATAGAGGGAGAGAATACGTGAGGTTCTATAAATAGCACGCTCTCGGTGGCTGGTTTCACGATGGATGCGGCTCTTTCTTCTCTCACGAGGCAATGGATTGTTAGCTTTTTTGCTCGTGTTTTACTTCTGATGATTACTTCGTGTTCCGCGACACACACAAGTGCAAAGCTTGAAAGTGTGGGGTTTGGACACCACTGATCTAGTGCCATTCTCGCTTGGTCCAGTGGATTGCGAAAAGTAAAAAGTAAGCAATTTCGTTCGAAAATAAGAACACAAAAACACAACCGAAGTGGAATTGCGTTCGATTTACTTTTCAAAAAGTAGTGGAGTTGAGAAACAGGCGAGTCGAAGAAACCAAATATTTTTTGACTTGGAAGAACAATCGCAACATGTTTGCGCGCCCTTAATGATTAAAATTTTAAAGTAATTAAAGCCTCGTACGGAGAACGTCAGAAAATTCCTTTTGTCACAGTATTTCACATAAATAGAAACACTTTCTAACAGCACAACAAAGCAAGCCAAGATGTTTCTAGTTATATGAAATACTGTTGTCCGATTCAGCGATAAAACAAAATTATTCCTGAATCCCAAATCAAACCTGAACCTTGGTTCAGCCCCCTTTTGAACCCGCTCCGTGAACCCGAACCCAAAATTTTTTCGGGGGTTCAAACACCCGAGTAAACCCCTTCCGATTTTTAGTAGGTTTGCAGTCCTAAAAGGAATGCGTGCGCTTACACAACCTGTCAGTTCAAGCAACGACCATCAAATATCTAGACTGCAGCTTTGCTCGGTCGAACCCAGTTCAGTTTCAGTCTTCGTCACGAACTCGAACCGTCTTCGGCACGGACTCGAACCGTCTGCACTCTGTCTCACTCCAACCCATCAGCCATCATTTGGCGCAAACAAAATACAACCGCGATAGGGCAAGACAGTGCGAGAATCGAACCTGAGCGCCACAGCAGCGCAGCTGGCCCTCTTCGCTGCCAGCACCGAGCAAACGTGTTATCTAGATTTCTCTCATCTGTGTCCTCACCTTCTTTGTTGCATCATGATCGCTTTAGAACATTCCGGGCAACTTTTTAGATCTGCTGTACTTCGTGAAAATGCTGCCCTCCTCTTCTATTTCTGCTTTCCTTTTAGTGTGTCAGACGGTGATTGTTTGAAAATTAGCATTTTAAGCTGGTTGCTGGGGCTTTGTAATGGCACAGCGATCTGTCTTTGGCCTTGTAGGTGTCTCCATCTTCTTGCCTCATAAACTTCTAGCAGTGGTCTTGAGTGTACTCATTTGCTTTCTCGCAAAGAAGAAGCTGCTTTCAAACGTCTCTTTCAATATTTTTGAGTATTTGGTAGTGGGTAGTTTGTCCACAGTGACCTTGAGTTGGGTGTTCACCAGCTCTGTTCAGGTAGTCAAATGGATGGAGGTGAATTTTACAGTGGAGAGAGCAACGTAAGCAGATACTGTTTTAAGGTCCCTGTCTAAACCAAGGAAGTTGCAGTCATAGAAGTAGATGTGAAGCTCATAATGGTCTTTCGCAGTTTGATACCCAACTCACACTCCTCGAGGTATGCTTACTAATGCAACAATGTCCCGATTTGCTATGTATATTGCTGGATTTTCGGCATGCACATGCGGGTATTGACATCTTTAAGAGACTGTTGTTGGTCGAATAGATAAGTTGATATAAGTCCTCGTCTCACCTACATTACCTGGAATTGTCATTGTCACACTGCTGCTGTGCGAGCTCATAAAAATTGATCTACTTTAACTAGACAACATTGAATGTATAAGGTTACCTGTTCAAGTTCATAACTGGCTGCAATGCCGGATTGAAGTCTTATCTAAGTATTGACTTACTCGACTTGACTTATCGATAAACTATCGGGTGCCAACTCTGTGACTCTGATTAGACCAGCGATGGGAAGGCCTGGCCCGCAGGGTTGTACATGTCTTTGCCTATTCGCGGCAGATGCCGTCGGCCAGAGCTGAACTTTTCGAGTCGCTGGCGTTAAGTAACTCACTGTCCTAACGCTGGATTTTGAGACCATTTAAGCTAAGACAAACTAGCTAAAATCGTGCAATATTATTTGATTTTATATATAGTTTTAGTACAAACTTCATTGCCGTCTAAAACCATCTTCATTTATTGTATCTCTTCTTCTTAGGTCAAGCTGGCTACTCGGCCTACAAGTACATCCCCTATGGCCCCGTGGAGGAGGTGCTCCCCTATTTGTCTCGTCGTGCTCAAGAGAACAAGGGCGTGCTAAAGAAGATTCAGAAGGAGAAGCGTCTGCTGGCTAGCGAAATAGCTCGTCGTCTGGTGCGCGGTCAACTGTTCTACAAGCCCAAGGGCAACTACGTGCCCATCTAAAGCGTAACGATGACAAACAAGACACAGGGCACTTCGCCTGCGATCCTTTTAATTAAAGATTTTTTTTAAATATGTTCTAAATGTGTTTCACGGGTAAACGAGAAAGCGAGAGTTATATATATATATCTAGATATATATATGAAAATTGTTTGTATATACCAAACGCATGCAAAAAAAAAAAAAACAAATAGAAATGGGAAACTGACTTAAAGTATGAGAAATATTTTTATGTCTTGTTGCAACAATAAACAAATCTCGAGTTATGTGTGTGTATGTTGAAAAGAAAAAACGATAAAAACCAGAAAAAAACACAAAAAAAGTAAATTTTTAGCATCGTAATATCGTACTATAATACAACGTTTATATAGTCTATACACGCATATGTATACATAAATGGCTGCATTTTAGACTAGTTTCTGATTTCAGTTCGATTTTACAAACTTTTCCTCATTTCCATTAAATGTGATTTAATTTGTTGTGTTTCCTTAAGCTTAAATATAATACTTACGCCTAGTCGCGGCATTTGTTCCTCTAAACTAACCTCAAGACATAGTACTGAATCCAAGGGAGAGCCTACCTACCACCTACCCACGAGCGAAAATATTATTATTGCATTATGCCACACATTTACGTAGTTTGTATATTGCAAGAAGAGGGAAATGCAGTCATTATACACCAGTTCCACACTTCTTTCTCCCTCCTGCCCTCCCGCCCTGTGCTCAGATCCTTGTTCAGTGTGTGTGTGTGCCTAGTGAGTTGAGTTGTTTATTTTTTTTTTGTTAGAATACCGAATTATACTTTGGCCATATTAATAACAGCGCCCTGCGAGATCGAACCGAAAAATAACATGTTTTTTTAAATTATAATTATTATTGTATTTGCATAAAACGCTATAAATAAAAACGAATAAAAACTTAAATGTATGAATGTTAACTATTTCAATGACAATAATAAAATGTTAAAAACAATTTTGCGATTTAATGGGCATTACGTGAGGGCAAATCGATCAGTAAATGACGAAATAACTTAATGCACTTTAATGATGCCCGGGCAACAAATGAGCCTTTTGTTCTCAGTCAATTTGAACGATTTGCCCCGCTAATTAGGGGACTTGGGGAAATTCCTCAACCGAGAGAGCACAAACTAAGTTGAGAAAGAAAAAAGGGGGAATTAGCAATTCTAGAGATGGGTAGTGCCACGAAATCTGAATCGATTTGGGACTGGGACTGATAACGGTTGCCATATGGATTAAATGGTGTAAGGAAAAAAAGTGAATCACAACGGCCAGAACAACCCAGACAAGGTAATCAACAAATTGTATCACAAAAAAAATTTATTATTTATTAAAAAAAAAGTCAAAAGTCGAAAACAAAGGTCAAGATGTCATATTTATACATGTTCTACTATATCAAATTTTGAGTTACCTCTGTTACCACCTCCAACTGTGTTGGATAACGTTGTTTTGATTTCAAAAATATTACATTTCGCCCTTAATTTCCTGCATAATATTACAACCACTTTTTTGATCACAATTTATTGCAACACATGTACATTAACTGCGATCTTTTCATCATGAAGCTGAGAGCGGTTTAGCTTTCGAAATGTTTCAAACGCGGGGAAGATTGAGTGATAGTACCAAAAGGTTCATTCATAAATTATTTTCATTTTCACACAAACTAACTAACTTTCAAACTAACATTAAATATCTATACGACTTATATGTTCCACTTCGACAAAAAAAAGATTAGTCCCAGACAAAAACCGTGGATAAATAAGGACATAAAGTTGGCTATTTCTTCACGTGATATGATGTTTAAGAAATGGAAGCGTTACAGAACTATAAATAGGCATAAATTTAGAAAAGCCAAGAAAACTGTTGAAAAACAAATCAACTCTGCAAAAGGAAAATTTTTCGAAAAATTTGGCAGCGCTTTGGTAACAGGGAAATCTGGACCCAGCTAAAAAGTCTAGGGTTTGGTTGCCAAAGCCATCAGTCCAAACTGGTATTAATGTACAGGGTTACCCATATTCCAACGAACCATCTGGCAACGCCATAACTTTTTGACAGAGATGTCAGATCGCTTAATGACATACGGGGTTTGAAGGGGAGCAATTTTTTGATGAAATTTTTTTTTTTTTTTTAATTTTTTTTTATTTTTTTTATAAAAGTTATAGTGTTTATGACGAAAAAGTCACAGTTTGGTGCGGCGTTAGTGCGAAAACTTGGTGCCGCTTTTTCTTCAAAAATGAAAATGGCCATGCTGTTCCATCAACCAGAGCGTTATCGCGACAAGATGTCCAATTTTGTGATGCCAATTATTTGTAAAGGGTTTTGGGGCAGTTCTGGTTTCAACAAGAAGGCGCTCCACCGCACACAAGTGCATAACAATGATTTTTTGAAATTGTGTTTCGGGCGTTTTGTTGCGAAATGTGGTTTGATTTGGACTGGATAACGCGTTCGCCCGATTTGACGCCGCCTGACGGGCATTAATAGCAGCGGCGGAGACCGTAACAGTTGTGATTTACATGCAACGCCAAAGAGAAAAAAGAAGAAGACTATCGAAATCTACAGTTATTGTTTCAAAAATTAGTCTCAAATGTTAACGTAACATTCCATGAATGTTGTTATTTTACATTTCAATAAATATTTTGTTGAGCCAATGCTATCATGTTGCCTTTTAAAAATTCCTATAAACATTTGGGCTGGCAATCTAGTTCTCCTCCTATAAATTTAAATCTTGATTTTCGCATATAACAGGCTGTATCTATGCCTGTGGTCCGGACAAAAATGCCAAAAAATTACCATAATTAGTGCATATGTTGAACTATATGATGATATGGCGCTACTAAATGTCCGACGAATAGAATGGCTTGTAGCAAACGGCTTAGGTTGATAAAACTTGCTATAAATCAAGTAAAATTTGACTTTGAAGGCCAATTTCGACACCATTGGCAATACTTATATGGTTGTGTTTGATTTTGCTCAGTTGCATTGATATGTGTACTATCCTATAAGCTTCATAAAATCAGCAATTAATGCTTAGTGTGGCCTACAAAATTTCTAAAACGGCAAGAAGTCGGAAATTTAGTTTTTCGCGAATATCTTGGAAACGGAAACTAAGATATGGCTTTGACATACCAACTCGTAATCAGCATGAGTAGGCGCGCAGGAATTAGTTAAAGATTCTCTGGATACTCACAAAAGGTCTCTATTTGTAGAACAGTGTAATAAGAAACCCTCGTACCTTTTCGAAAAACTCACTTTTAGCGCATCGGTAAGAACTTAGAATTTACTAAGCATTAGATTTAGGCTCTCTAGCTCTGAGAAACACTTTTTTACACACAGTATTCGTTGTTGGAATCAACTACCTAGTCACGTAAAATCTATTAGAAACGCACCGCTTTTTCGTAAAACTCTTTTCACACACCTACAAACAGATTAAATGTTCTTAATATTTTAACTATGTATTAAAAAAAAAAAAACAAAATAACAAAAAAATTAATAATATAAACTTGTAATAATGTAAGCAATGTTAAGCTCAGAATTGTATTCTTTAATCTTAGTAGTTAAGCAAATAAAAGCGCCCTGAATTAATGTACCTTTTTGTGACTTGCACAATAATATAAGCTCTCTAGAACTTAGTGCAAGGATGTCAAACATAATAAATTAAAATTAAATTAACCAACACAGAATACATTTGCACATGTCGCAAATAACTGTAACTATGGCTGTGTTTTTACAAATCTGGTTCAATGAAAATTAACCTTCTTGTTTATCGTCAGAAGAGTTAAAACTTCAAAATCTTCTAAATAGTCACATATCCAAATAGTACAGGAACATTTAACGTACCTCAGTCAGCTTAAGAGTTACAACTCAAATTAATTCTCTTTTTTGTTTTTGACATCAAAGTACTGTTAACAATTAAGCTATCTCCTTTAGACAAGTAGATATGTGTATGCTGAACAGCTTTAACAAGAAAACTCGGAAATGACACATTATGAGTTGAGCCACTTTAGTTAAACATGTGAGATATCTACTCTTGGGGGATTCACTTTGATGTCATTGATCTACACGTCTACAATAGTAATGTTGATTAGTTCCCGCAAGGTATAATTTTACTTACCAATAATGTATAGTAGATTGAATGTAGTTTAGCTCAGTCTGCCAGCTTAATTTTTGTATTTTCATGCTCTGCTATTTAATTAGATTAAAGGCTATTTACGACTTGAGTAGCTTGCAGAGTTAATGCTGAGAGCGCATGAATATGAAAATGTTCAACTTTGCAGTGGGAAAATAATAATAAAATAACAAAAAAAAACAAAACCCAAATTTTCAAATCCAAGCAGACTTGCCTCATACTTCAAGTCCAGCTGCCTATTGTCGAGACAATTTCTATTTAGTTCTACACATCAATTCGAACGTTGAACACACAAGTTCGAGAGATCCAAATTCTAAATTTTTATAAAAATACTTTGTAAATATTTTCGGCCTTTCAATCACAAATTACAAAAACGAAGGTAAGAAAGTTATTTGTTTTTATTGCAAAATGTACTTAAATTTTCTGTTGTAGTCTTCGGTATAAGGTGGAAGGAAGAAACATGGAAAAACTTCAAATACTATTATATACTTGAACTAATACATATGAAAGGGAATTTACTGAATGATGAATCGATGAACCACTACACCTTTTGGTAAGTTAATTCCAAGGAAATCGAGCGACCATTCCTCTGAACATAAACCTATTTACACAGGACGGTACCGGGTGCAGTGTGTTGCACTTTGAGGACAGCGTTCACTTTTCAAACTAGAGGCCATTGTTTTCACAAATTCATAACAGGACAATAAAACTCGTTTTTGTTAACTTAAAACTCGAATTTCGATTGTGAAGGTGGGCAAAAGCTCTCCGTAGCTGAAAATTTGGTAAAATGAAGCGAAACATTCTACAGTTTTGTGATTGTAAACGAGCTGAATCATTCTATTTCTGCTTGCCACGAGCATGTAAAAGAGGTACAAAACACTGCAACTAAAACAATGTTGATGTATGTAAAACAGTAAACAAAATTTAGATGGAATTATTTTACATACATACTGCTGCCCTTGCTTACATTTTTAATTTTGAAGTAGTTGATGTAGACTTGGTTTGAAGTCATAACATTTGATAGAATTGCCCAGGTCGAGGAAGGAGGCTACCACAAGTTTTGGGGCATGAAGTCAGTGGGATTTAGGGGACACTCGAAGAGATGGGAGCCCAGACCAATCGTTGTTCAGACAGAGTTGGGCCAGTATTGATCTAACGTGTCTCTTGAGCGTCTTCTCCGTTGGGTCTTCCTCCTAAAACAACATTGTCCTGGTACGCATTTAAGTTGAGGAGAACCATGTCTGGTTGCTGTCACAGTGCTGTAACCCAAGATCTCTGTCCTCAGATCAAAGCGCTCTGCTTTTGGTCTCCTGAACATGCGATCTTTAGTGCAGTCAGGGTTTGGGTGGGATTCGCAATGGGACCGACCAATAACTCAATGTTGAGTTAGGAGTTTGTTGTGGTTTCGGACTGGCAGCATCTCCGTCTCCTGATGTAGGTGGTCCGGATGGGTCATTGTGTGACAACCCGTGTCTACTCTCAGCGCAGCGTTTTTTGCTAGCTGAAGGTTTCGCCTCTGGGTGTCACTTAATGACGGAGACCATATGGGGGATATAAGATCTGCCTTTGGCCTCCTTCTCCCATGTGCTTCCTGCAATAGCTTTCAAAACGTTATTTTGGCTCCTGACCTTTTTAATTACATCCTTCGAGTGCTTGGAGAAGTTAAACAAAAAGTCAAAAGTGACGTCCTTTTGCCACTGATGTGGATATCTAGTTGTATCTTGACTTCTTTGGTCCAGGTCGTTAGAAGGGTAGCTGAGGATTTGGTGGCCGACAGGCTGAGGTTTCTGCTTGTGAAGTAGTTGGCCAGGCATGGGAGGTACGCATTTATTCTCTGCTCTAGCAGCTTCACGAAAATGTGTGTGAAGATAACCGTGCAATCGTCTGCCTAGGTGACCAGTTTTGTCTGTGGGTGTTGTATAGCAGGATAGAGAGGACTCCACCAAAGACCAATATAATCTCTAAGATGCCGAACGTCCATATATTGGTTTTGCACTATGAAGCTATTTTTTTGGTGGCTACGAAAATCAAAGTTGAGAGCGTAAAAATCTAGAAGTAGAATGCACTTGCTTGTGTGAGTAATGCTTGAGAATACGTGAGCACACTCAGGGGCCGCGCACACATACAGCTGATAGATGAACTGACGGCAGAGCCGAAAGCTTTACTGACAACAGAATTTAATTCAGCACATATGCAATTTTAAAGGTGCGCACACATGTGGCTGATCTGAGCTTTTAGCTTATAAATTTTATTCTCGCTAGCAACATGGTATCTCCTCGATTGCGAAAATTTAAAAATGGAGAGAAAATTAAAGCAAAGGAAAAAAAGTATGGCTTCACTAGATTTTAACTGTTAAAGAGACATTTTACGAATTTCTTCATTTATAAATTTATTGTGAAAAGGTATTTTATTTCCAGGAAAAACTAAAGTATTGCTACATATAGTTTCCACATCTAAGTTTATAATGGCACCAATGATTTGTAAAAATATTGATTTGGTGTGCTGCCGCAGACGATCTCCTAAACGTCTTAAAAAAATAGGTGTTTTTGGTGACTTTGAAAATTTACCTGAAAAGTCAATCTTTATAAATATGCGAGTGACTTAGAAAAACGGTGTAAATGCTTTTAACTTTAAACCCCTATTTACCTTTATTCGTCTCACTTGATGACAAAAAGATTGGCTCCAATTCTTCAGTTGTTTCTAAGAAATCACAGCTCTTACCAATTCCGATCAATCGAATTCGGAAACGGGAAGAGGCCTGTATATTTTATCGTATTTTCATAGGGAAACAATTGAATTGAACTAATGTAAGCCAATCTTACATTTACTCATACCCCATTTGGAGATATTCGGTTTCACGGCTGTGCTAAAGCAATTTTTCCCATTTTGACATTAAAATCTTTTTGATGGTTTACAAAAATGCATAAGAAACCATGAGAAACAATGTAAATGCAATTAACTGTAAGTTTTAAGTTCTGGTATGGCAAAATCCAAATAAATATATCGATGGAAAATACTGTCCCGTGCGACATGTCCCGTGCGAAGATGCTTAAGCTTAAATTTTGAAACGACTATAAATTAAACAGCATTGTAAAATTAACCACATTAAAATATTGCCTCAGGATTCGCTGAAATCGACTTTTGAATGGGTCCCCTAAAATCGCTTCTGTTTTCATCCCGTGCGAATGTAATGTTTTTTTGCCATTATCTTGAAAACAAAAATTTGCGCAAAATTAATCATTGCACCGATTGTAGGACTGTTGAATATAAGTTAAGCCTATGGTGCAAATAAAAATTTTATTTTGCCTTTTTATTTAAATTTAAATGCGTACGATTGTCCGGGTCGAAGTCATTTAATGCCCATATATAAATATTATTTAATAATATTGGAGATCGCATTTTTTAAGTTTTATTCGTCACAATTCTATTGAAATAATTTTTAGTTCATAATTTAAAGGTAGGCTAAATGCAATTTCTCTTCATAAGATTGCTTTGGAACTGCCGCCGATATTAAATACATCAGCGAGCAGAAATAAACAAGCATGTTTGTGTTTATTCAAAGAAAGCTGAACTTACGGCTAAATTAAAATGTTCAAGTAAGCTCATAGTGTGCGCACTTCCCCCACCTTACAGTCGTCGGCTGTCGCTGTATGCTAGGGTTCCTCAAGGGGAGAGCGCTAAGACGTGACTGTGTCACTCTCTAACACACAATGAAGTATGACTTCGGCAAGCATACGGCAAGTAAGTTCGTGCTCCCGGGGCTATCGCTGGAAAACTATGCTCTATGCGTACAGCAGCTGGCTCTAGAGCGCTCACTCTTCTGGCTTTTGAAAAAATTTCAAGAGAGCCAAAGGCCAGTTGAAAAGCCAGCACCGAAAATACGTGTGCAAAAAAATCATATGCCGTTACTCATCTTTATATTCTAATGTCTTTGACTCCACCTTGTGGGACTTCCTGTTGGATGATTCGAGAAAACCACTTTAGCCTGCCTGCCTGAGAGGTAGTTAGCTAACCTTATCTTGATGTGGTTTGGCAGAGTGCTTTAATGAAGGTCTTGTAGCAAGATGGTGAGACTGATTGGAATCCATTGGATTCCTCAAGATTTTATTAGCCAAAAAAAAAAAACAGATAAAAGCACTTTGCAAATGGTTGAAACATGTAAAGCAATAAGTCTGCTGATGAGTGACTTGTGGTAATTCTCGAAACAGCCGATATAAAGATTTGTGTTGATTTTATTGTATTATAATTGACCATCGCCCATGAGCTTAAAGGCAAAGTTTGTTTATAAGAATCAATTACTGCGTAAATGAGTTAACCGTACATACGGTTAGTGTGCTGGACTGCTGGGCGGGAGGTCGTGGGTTCGATCCCGCCTCTGGGGTTCTGGCCCGGTCGACATTACTTCTACAACCGAAGTTAGTATGCTCTTTTTTCTTTATTTTTTATTTTAAAATATGGTCACTTCATCCTTTTTTTTCTTTTATCCTTTTTGTCTGTTGTCCTTGTCTTTTCCTTTTCTCTTTTCCTTTTCCTTTAACCTTTTCCTTTTCTTTTATCACTTCTACTAACTTTTTTTACCCAATTCACTTTACCTCATCACCCTCTCTTTCCCCCTACCAACCTTTCCTCACCTACCCACCCCTCCTCTTCCCACCATCTCTCCCTCCCCACCTTCCTCTTCTCCCCACCTCTTCACCTCTCACCATCCCCCCCCTCCCCCCCTCTCCCCTCCCCACCTTCCTCCCTACCCCTTTTTCCGTCCCCTCTCCCTCTCACCACCCTCACACTTCCCCCTCTCCCCTCTCCCCCTCCCCCCCTCACCCCCTCCTTTTCCCCCTCCCCCTCATCCCTCCCCTCGCCTCCCCACCACCTACACCTCTTACCTCCCCCTCTCTTTCCTCTCCCCCCTCACCCCTCCCCTTCCCCCCTTCACCATCCCTCCCCTTTTCCCTTTCCCACCCTTCTTCCCCTCCCTTTCCCTCCCGCCCCCTTTCTGTCTGCTTTTTCATTAAACATCCCCAATATCTGTCTTAAATAAAATTTAAAGTTTTTTTCTTTCTTTAGAAAAATAGCTTTTACACCAACCTTCACCAGCTAGCTATTGGCGTCAAGCTTGCCAAGTTAACCAATTCTCAAACTTTGCCGTTCGGATTCGGCGTTAAACTGTAGCACACACGCCAAGAGATTGTGAGAAGCTTGGCTTGGCCCCGTTGGAGGAGCTGTATAGCCAATTTTACATTACACATCGGAAGGCCGGAAGTGCTAATAACATAAAAAACTGATTTTGCCTACTTTGGAGCAGAGTTCGGCGCATCGCTATCTTCTGTGTATACAACACGGCTCTGCCTGCGGCAGCATCGTCAACACACCGACAGTATACCACCTTTAGCTGTGCTCATTTGCAACAATAACGAAGTGCTACTAAATGAGTGTGGTTAAACACACAAACGCAACGCTAAAATGAACATCTTATGGTATAAAAGTTCTCAAATTCTTTTGATCGTCATTTTATGAAGCCAAGTTTTGTAAGCGAAAATAAAAGTGACTTGTGTTGTGTTCTAGATTAGACTGCAGATTTAATACTGAGAACGCATGAATGTGAGGATGTTTGTAATAATTAAATTCTCTGTTCACTTTTGCAGTCGTTTAATATCGTGATGTGCATATTTATCCATTTCATACTAAATAATTTAAAAAACAAAACACAAATTTCCACATCCAAGCACACTTGCCTCATACTTCAAGTCCAGCTGCCTATTATCGAGACACTTTCTATTTAGTTCTACACAACAATTCGAACGTTGAACACACAAGTTCGGAGCTAAAAATTCTAAATTCTTATAAAAATACTTTGTAAATATTTTTGACGAAGGAGAACACGTTTTTAATTCTGGTAACCCAACAGATACCCAAGTTTTTTTTGCTACAGTTTTTGGTAACACTACGGAATAGCACGAAACTGAATTGCTTTCATTTATATAATCAAATACAATTGGTAAGTTAGTTCCGAGGATGGAGAGCGACCATTATTGATGCCAGATTTTTCCCCGTAGAAATGCAAGTACCAGATGGAGTTTAAACAGACACTCTCAGGACGGTACCGGGAAATGCCTTTGCCTGAAGGTTGCGTTCTGGAAACATTTGTGGTTATTTAATTTATAAAAATGTTCTTTCCATGGCAGGACATTAAAACTTATTTAAACTTAAAACTCGAATTTTGATTGGGATTGCCTACTTGGCAACAGTGAGGCAGCTGGACAGCTTTCCGTAGCCGAAAGTTTGGTAAAATTAAGCGAAACATTTGACTGCTTTCGATTCGTATATCTGTCATGTTGATTAGCCGAATGATTGTTGCCGAAAGACGCAATAAAAGCACAAAATTGAGACGCAGCAAATCACGTGGGATACTATTTATTTTCCGGGAATAGCAAATAATAACAAACATTTTTAAAGGAAAATTTCTTTATTATTAATGGAAATCTGTTGAGATTTTCGTATATACGATTGCACTTGAAACCAAACATTTTGCCCTGCATATGTGCACCAGAGGTATGTGGAGATCCTCATGGAGGGGTTGCGAAAAGGCAAGTGAGCTTGACAATCGGCAGCTTTGTCAACGTGTTCGAGTTACATACTGATGTTTTCGATTGATTAGTAGAGACTTGTGTAAATAGGCCGAGTGCTTCACTGCACGTCACTTGAATAGTTTCAGCATGTTTCCATTATTTATTTGTAACTCTTTACCAATCCAGTAGAATTAAACCGTTTTCTTCATATTTTTTTTAAAGCAATAGCTAAACCCGATTATTTATTTATTTATTCGTTTATTTGTTTAATACCAGATCTCCAGGATATTCTTTTCTGATCAATCAAGTGAAAATTGTCAGAGCGCATTTCTTGAGCAAGTACTGAGACACCAACAATGGTCGATCTAGCTCCATTTAATTCCAATATTAGAGTGTTTATATGCTCCAAAAATGTGCCTCCATCGATTACTAATATCGCACTGAGCTTATAAAGAGGTTCTATTTTGATTGACATGCTCTAATTGATCAGCTGTGATCAATCAAACACAACATATATTTCTGCTGTTGCATCATTAAGCTTTCCCGTGTTTTTTATGTGCACTGCCAAATTTGTGTTTTTTTATTATAAAATGGCTGTATAAACTAAAATAATTTTTTTTACTTGCTTTCTTATAAAAAATTATTAACACTCATGAAAACAGCCAAAATAAGACTTTCGTGGAGCAGAACTTCCGAGATTCGTGGGGATTCGCTCTAGATTATTTTTTTTAAATTACTTTGTTGTCTTGTGTTTGTGAAATGTCCAATATGAATCCCGGCCACCACCAAATTTACATGATATTTAACTCTTTAGGCGCAATGTCAGCATCAAGAAAAAATCTGTTTTTAGTTTGTCTCAACGAAGATATCACCATAAAGAAGTTTTTGGCTTTGGCAAACTATTTTTAGGAACACTTTTAAGTAACAAAACCTGTAGAGAGCTGGACTGCATCGAAATCTGTTAAAACTTGCAAGATTTTACCAATGGGCTTGCTCCAAACACCGATATTCTTCCTTGCTGTGATGTATTGCGATCATCGAAGATGGATTCGGTGTTCATCCATAGATTTTCTTTGACAATATCTTATTTAAACAGTGCGATTCTTAAGATAAAAAAAAAATAAAAATAATTGTTTTCTATTTTTTTTAATATTTTATCTAGATGTTTAAAAAGAAATTCCGAACTTTTTCGAGCAAAAAATTTTTTTTTTAACATTTTTGCACTTTGCATTCAAACTACTCAACCGATTAAAAAACAATTTTCAACGCTATTATTGGAAATTCAATAATATTTTGATTCACTCAAAATGTAAGTGTACCTGCCAAAAAAAAAAAAATCTTATAGGGTATTAAAATTTTGCCCAGAAGTTTGCAACGCATAGAAATATTCATTTCCGACCCTATAAACTGTATATATTCTTGATCAGGGTGACGAGCTGAGTCGATTGAGCTTTGTCCGTCCGTCTGTCTGTCTGTTTCTACGCAAACTAGTCTCCCAGTTTTAAAGCTATCGAGCTGAAACTTTGCACAGAGTATTCTTTTTACTGCACACTGCTAATATGTCGGAACCGACCGGATCGGATGACTATATCTTATAGCTGCCATAGGAACTATCGGTCGAAAAGTGGGTCTTTGTGAGAAAAACTTTTTTGTTTTTAATGTTAACGGGTCTCACTTCAGCGATTATTAATGTTATATGCTTTTACACAGATTTGAAAGTTTTGGTCAAAATCGGATGACTATATCTTATATCTTACAGCGGCCATAGAAACTTCCGGTCGAAAAGTGGGTTTGAATGAGAAAAAACTTTTTGCTTTTTATGTTAACGCGTCTCACTTCACCGATTATTAATGTTATATGCTTTTACACAGATTTGGAAGTTTTGGTCAAAATCGGATGACTATATCTTATATCTTATAGCTGCCATAGGAACGTCCGGTCGAAATTGGGTTTTATTTAGAAAAATTGTTTGTTTTATTGCTGGCGTTCTTAAACTCTGATGAATTAAAACATTTGCAAGGGTATAAAAACTTAGGCAAAGACGAAGTTAGCTTAGCCTTCTCGTTATATTTCTTTTATTCCAACCTTTAAAAAAAATTGTGCAATTTTTTGAAATTTAAAAAAAATTTTGGTTTTTAAATTTTAAAAAATAAAAAAAATTAATTAAAAACTTTTTTTATATTTTTTTATTGCTTTTATTTCTACCTTTAAGAGAAAAGAACAGATTGCGATTACCTACGGCGAGTATGATCCTCCAGTCCATGCAGCTGGACGTGGCTATGAATATTACCTCCATAGCAGTATGCCTCAGTGGTCAAGTTCTGCTTACGCAGGTTAATACAATAATTAAAGGGGCTGCTTATACCTCCAATAAATATAAAAGAGAGTGTCCTGACTGATTGATTCACTGACTGACTGATTGGCAATCATCGCACAGCCTAAACGGAAAGAGATAGAAAGCTGAAATTTGGACAGGAGTTTCTGTTAGTGGTGAAAGTGCGTACTAAGACGGGGTTTTGGAAAATTCCTCCCGGAAAAGTCGGAAAGAAAAGCGTGAATTAACGGTCGGAAAATTCCCGGAAAATTCTGCATGAAAACAACTATTTTTCATCCGATTGGCTTAAAACTCGGTTTGTAACGATAGAATACGAAACATTTCGAAATGTGATTTTCCGATGTTGGAAAATTTGACCCAACGGTCGGAAAATTCCCGGAAAATTTCTGCATGAAAAAAACTATTTTTCATCTGATTGGCTTGAAACTCGGTTTGCTCTGACAGAATTCGAAATAAATTGAAATGTGATTTTCTGATGTTGGAAAATTTGACCTGACGGTCGGAAAATTCCCGGAAAATTCAGCATGCAAAAAAATATTTTTTATCCGATTGGCTTGAAACTCGGTTTGTAAGGACAGAATACGAAATAATTAAAAATGTGATTTTTCAATGTCGGAAAATCCACCCCCAGGATTTTAACGCCTGGAAAATTCTACGTGCAAAATAACTATTTTTCATCCGATTGACTTGAAACTCGGTTTGTAAGGTCAAAATGAGAATTCATTTGTGTTTTCATTTTCCGATGTTGGAAATTACGCCGGGATACCCTCTAGGAAGTGAATGGGATGTGGGTGGTATGTAAGTGGTGAGCAGAAGGGGAGTGGGTGGGATGTGGATGGGATTTGGGCGGGAAAGTGGGCGGGAAGTGGGAGGGGAGTGGGTGGGGTGTGGGTGGGGTGTGGGTGGGGTGTGGGGGTGGGATGTGGGCGGTAAGTGGGCGGGAAGTGGGAGGGATGTGGGTGGGATGTGGAAGGGATGTGGGCGGGAAGTGTGTGGGAACTGGGGGAAGGAGGTGGGTGGGAATTGGGTGTAGAGTGGGTGGGATGGGGGAGGGAGTTGGAAGGAAAACCCATCAGCAAAGTTCGATTTCTGGGTTCTACTTGGAATTATTATATCCAATATTGTTTGGTTTTATACTGTTAAAGGCGCAGCGAAGCGCGTCGGGTTATTTGCTAGTACAATAATAAAGGAGACTGCTTATACCTCCAATCCCACATAAAATGCGTTCATTAAATTGACCATGGCATTGCCTATGACCTCTGAATTTCCCCCAGTGACTTCCTTTATCAATTCTATAAACTCTTTTATTTTATGCTGTTGCCTGGTCACACTACATTTGTCGGAGCGGCTCATGAAATTATCAAACAATTTCGGCTCCGACAAAATTTCGAGTGTCTGAGTACCTATATTTAAGTATAAAAACGCTACCATTGAAAACAAAAGAGTTTTTCTCACTTGAACTAGTTTTTCGACCGATCGATCCTATGGCAGCTATACTATATAGTTGTCCGATTTTCATAAATCTTGGTGGGGTTCTGTGAAAGAATAGAAAACTTATAAATACGAGGTTCGAACAAAAGCATTGAAAACAAAAAGTTTTCTCACTATAACTACTTTTTCAACCGATCGTTCCTATGGCAGCTATATGCTATAATCATCCGATCCGGCCGGTTCTGACAAATGTGCAGCGTACTTGTACCAAAAGACTTAGCTTTAAAACTGATGGAGGAGATAGCATAGAAACAGACGGACGGATGGACGGACGGACGTGACTATATTAACTCAGCTCGTCGTGCTGTTCAAGAATAAATATACTTTATGTGGTCGGAGATGCTTCCTGACTGAATGTTCTTGACTGCTCCACCAGTTCCTTTTAAGAAGTTGCTTATTTCTGTACCATTCGACTTGAAAAGTGTTAGCAAGTTCCTTTTCCTTAAAATTAATATCCTTAATAAATCTTCTTTGTTGTTACATATTGTTGAAATTTTATCACTGTACGACGCCAAGTCCTCTCCTTCTCTCCCTCTCTTTCTCTCTTATGGCTTACTCATAAATTTTGTGGTACTTTCCCAGTGCAATAGAAAATCACTAGATAAAGTCAATGCGCATCGGCTATAAGTTTATTCCACTCAATTGAATTGCAATTTTTCGTGCGACATGGAAAAAAAATAAAAAAACAACCGGAAAAGTATGCAACGCTTTTTTTTGCTTTACTGCAAGAATATTTAGTTTGACACTAGATTTATGTAATGCAAATTTGTTTAAGGTATTAAATTAAACATTGGTCCAGCGGCCAAACAGTTCCATCAGTTCCTTCATCATATCCGGCTCTGGTCCTCCAAACATTTCATGGGGCGACGGCCAAGGTGAACTCAAGATAGAGCCGTAGTTTGCTTGCTTTTGTTCTTGCTGTTTCTTGGCATAGCTCATTAGTGCCACCAACTCCTGCTCGACGGTGCTGGTATCCTCCCAATCCTCCATGGTGGTGACCCAACCTTCGGGCTTGGTTTTGGCCAACTTCTGCACAAAGGCCATGGAACTGATGTTGGCTTCGTTTTGCTTCTCGATTTGCTCAGGCGTTTGGCCTGCACACACCAAGTCCACCCTCTTGAAGATCTCCTCCATTGAATCCATTAAATCCATTTCATCCATGACGAAAAATTGTAGTTTTAGTTCCTTCTACTTGAGGGTCGTTCAACAAAGTGAAAGAATGAATTTCTATGAACAATTGAATAACAAATCATGGCCAACTTGACCGAAACAAAAGTTTAGTTACTGTCACTACGTTTATGCAATAAAATTCATGATTTCTTTAATTTCCCTTATTCAAATTGTTCCTGTCTATGCAGCTTTTGTAAGTTCACAAATTGAACAAATTTGGTTTAGTAGCTAAATCGACTTTTAAATATAGCTAAAAATGGCCAAGTGATATAAAATACCTATAGAAAATAGCTGCGTAAACTCGAAAGTTTAAGCAGGCTGAGGGTCAGTCATGTTATGTTTGCACATAGCATTAAAACAGGAACACACCACAAACAAGGCTATAACCCCTAGGGAATTCCATAGAAGCTTTACCACAAAACCCGCATTCAATCAATCGGAATTGGTTCAAGATCCGAATTCCCAGATATTTGGATTAATCATTTTGCTCACAAATAGTCAAAGATAAACGGAAATTTGACAATCAGACTTTGAAAATGGACATTCGTAGCATTTATTAATAACGATTGTGTGTTAATATCAGGAATGCAAACCGGTTCTGAACCGAACCGGTTTTAGACCGAACCGAACCACTTTTTGTGCTCGTGAACCGAACCGTAAACCGAACCGGTGTGTTTTCAAAAATGGTGAACCGAACCAAAAACCGAAAAATAAAATGGTTCGGTTCGGTTCAGTTTAGCTAGGTATTGAGTTGAGCAAAATAAGCAATTAGCTTTAAAATATTACGAAAATACTTTGAAAAGCAGCGTTTTTGTAAAAAACTAAGAACATCAACCTTAATCCAACCAATCCACCCAAAATTGAAATAAGCCAAGTCGGGATTGTATTATCCTTTGGGGGGTCAACTCACATAATACTCAAGCGTAAATTTTTTACCTTTAATTGAGATTGGGTTGAAATAGAAAATGGCTATGAGTATTACTATGACTGGTAGGCATGCAAAATTAAGATTGAAAAAAGGGAGAGCGACATAGCTCAGTAATTGTCAACTCTTTGGAAAAAAGAGTTCCGACTATTTTTAAATTTGATTTCTTAGATTCTAGGAATCAAGCCTGCTATTAGAAAAAGGAAAAAATGTAGCTTGATCTCATTTAATGTTAATATACCACAAAATTCCAAACGATAATGAAAGAATAACGGATATTCATTCAATTCCTTAAAAAAGTAAAACATCGATTGTTAGCGTTTACCTAAGGATTATTAAGATTATTAAGAAAATTGTGATTATTTGACGATTTTGATCCGCTTGGCTTTCAGTAGACGATTTCAAACCGTGAAAGTTTCTAAACAACTCACAACAACGTCACGAAATTTCGTCAAAACGAAATGAGAACGTTTATACGGAAATTGCCTTCGAAGTTTTTAACCTACCCGATTAATTGAAAACCTAAATCTTTGTTAATGAATAATCTGAACAATTGTATCAAAAATATTTTTCTTTAGTTAATTAAATGAATAAAAAGTGAACCGAACCGAACCATAACCGCGGTTCAGTAAGCCCCAAAAACCATGCAATGAACCGAACCGCCGGTTCAAGAACTGTGTGAACCACTGAACCGAACCAGTCCTTACTTCCGAGTGGTTTGCATCCCTGGTAAATATTATATAAAGTCAAACGGGCCTATTCCGAATTTGGGGTCGATTTTTGTGTAAACGTTAGCATTTTGCAGTCGAATTAAATAACATTGTATAGAAGGTGACAGTTAGAGGTATACCTACGCTTACTAGATCAGGTGTAACAAAACGTGTTCAATTCGTGTGGACCAAGGTGAACTTACTATAAAGGTGACGTACTCACCATAGCTGCTCTCTTTAGTGGGGCCTTATTTTATTTTATTTACTGTATAAAAGCTAACGTCGTCTAGACAGATTGTGTGGAGCATGATTTTTTCGATGTCTTCTTTTTTGCAAAAAACTCGTAAACAGAAAAGCAATGAAACGAATATACTTAGAGTTAATTTAATATCAACATATATTGCTATCTTATTAGAAGATTGTCATTCAACTTCGCCGATGAAGATAATGTCACATTCAAGTAATTTGTGGCCAACAGAAAAAGACTTGAATCTTTATTTAACAGATTTAATGTCATTAATATTTGTCCAAAATATTTTTGAGACCTTTTGAGAACATTGAATTAGATTCAAAAACGAAAAAATGTTTATTTTAAAATGCGAATAAAATTTCGTCTTAAAAATGTAAACAAAAAATTTAAATTGCATAAAGAAAAGCAAATGCTCATTGGCCAAAAACTTTTGCTTTAAATATTTCTATAATATTTATTTTAGTTCTTGTAAAACTTAATTTGGTTTGGATTATTTCATTTTATTTATACAGCGAATATTTTTCAGCTGTCTCTTAGCTAAAACAATAACAAGAGAGCCGAGAGAGCGAGTTGAAAAAAATTAAGACCCCTCCCCACAACGGAATACGTCACCTTATAGTAAATTCACCTTGGTGTGGACAGCATGTTGATGGACACTTCTCACATAAATGTGTTGGCAGAGATTGTCGAAGGAAGCGAGGCCAAAAGGTGAGAGTGTATTGGTGTGCGAAAATAAAGTGTCGTGAACCTGCTTCGATCTGACTGCCTTGAAGGCCTGTTTACTCTCTTTGCCTCAGCTTCGGCATGCGTTCGGCTTGTGTATGTGTAAAAAGCGAATGCCTCAGGGGCATTCAGTTTTTTTTCATTTTGAAAGCTTATAGAGTAAAGTATTTTTTATATTTTTTCAGATTTTTCGAAAGAACGTTTAAAAATCTCTCAAATCGCATTTTCCTTAAAAATCGGGTTTCTAATGACTTTCAAAAAAAATTAAAAAATGATCCAATTCTTGGAATCAGGTGTGCCAAGTAACTATTGAGCCCTCGAGCGCGCTTGTTGTTCTGATGTCGTCTTCACAGTGAAAATTAAACTACATATTAATATGTTGACATTAGGGTGGACGACGATAAAAAAGTTAAAAGATACCATCGTAAACGATTAATTTAGGGTGTATATAATAAATTAAAAAATCAAAAATTTTAGATCATGTTTTAACCTCTGCGAAAAGCGTTCAAAGTTTTCTCACAAATATTACGTATACGACCCGTTCACCGAATCGAAATTTTGTCGAAGAATTCTCCGTATCATTTTAATAGTTGTCAAATTTGTATTTAATCGAGCAACAAATAAATATGGAGCAGGAATCGAATGTAATTTTGGTCGTTGTACTAAGACCAAATATTGACGAAGCGAGCCCATTTCCAACGAAGAGATGCGTTTTATCCACGATCTTATATGGGACTAAGTTTGTAAGCCTGTCCATTTTGAAAAGTGCGACTAATGTGGCTCGCAAGTTGGAGTCAGCATGGTCTACTAACAGGATTCCGCTTGAAAGCATGGACCTTCTAGTCAGATACTGCCGACATAACACTGGATACCATTTTGAGTGACTATTTGGGCTACCATGGTCGATTCGCTAAACTCAAGACACCGCTCCGTGGAGACCGTTTTGAATCGATAAAAGAGATAGAGCCCGAAACGAAGAAGGAATTGAAGCGTATACCGGAAGAAGACTGCAGCAAGTGTAATGCGGCAGAGACTACTTTCAGGGGAATGAAATGAATTTACAAAAATAAATAAAGATTCCCTGAATTTTTTTTATATATAAGCATAGTAATCCTCATTATTTTTAGATCCTGAAAGAATGGAAATTATCAAGTGGACGATTGTCTATGTATATGCAGCGCAGTAAAAATAGACAGAAGAACGGCTGCAACCGTGATGCGCAGCACTTTAGTTAGTTCGTTGTGGGACCTCACTTCAAAGATATCCTTGATACTTAGTGTACTGCTGAAACTTGCTTTCATCTAGAAGTGAACAGCGCAGAATAGTAAAAATTTTGCCGTAATATACGATTTTACAGAATATTAGTAAATATTATTTGCATATTGTATTGCACACAAATTTTTTATGGTACCTTTTTGTCAAATGTTATGACTTCAAACCAAGTCTACGCCAACTACTTAAAAATCAAACATGGAGGCAAGGGCAACAAGTGACAAAAATTGAACTTTTTGTTTTTTTACCGTTTTGAGATGCAATCAGTGATAAGAATATCAGATTTTAAGCAGGGACCGAAAAAATCACTCCTTTTTATATAAAAATCAAAACATAATGTTATTTATGTTTTTTTCTCTCAGTATTAATTATTAAATATTTTTTTTTCATCGTCCATAATCATTTTTAAATGATTTTTTATATAAAAATCAAAATACTTTATTAGTTGATTTTAAAATGTAAAAATCATTGTGAGTTTTTTTCGGTTTTATTTTATTATTCAAGTATAAGGTTATTCTCGATTTTTTGTTTCTAATCAAATCAAACCAGTTAGCGAGATTTTTGTTTGAATCACAAATAAAAAAACGTTCCATACACTTTTGATCAAAGGCAAGAAAGATCCAAGACGCAAATACGCGTGCATCATGAGCTTTTTCGCGCGAATACACAGGTAAAATCGTAATCCACACGCAATTTCCCCTCATCCACGCCACGCCGTACCGTTGACTAAGGCCTAAATTCATGAAGTCGCTTTACCCGCCGCCCTCGCGCTCTGCGTCGCTTCCTTCGTTACACCTTACTAGTCTAAATTCCGATTTTCACCTTTTAGTGTATGGCGTTCTTTTGGGTTTTATTTGTGATCCTCAAACAAACCCGCCGGGGTGCGATTCTGTATACTAGATTTCATTGTATTATGCTTTCCCATTCTCCTACGAAGGTCGAATCTAAAATTTTTGGGGTGTCATATAATTTTGGGCAGGAGTGTAGTACATTATATGACACGCCCCATTGGTCCCGCCAAATACGGAGCATAACCTTGCCACTGTGATTAAACGGATTAAACGGATCTGTAGTCGATTTCGACGTCTATACCAAAACTCACATATGAATACTGATGAAGCATATTGGCCTTTAGCTGCAAAAAAGAAAACTTTCTCGCAAATGGTGTTTTGTTGGCACAATAGTTGACATATTCGGAGCACACAAAAACTATGTTGTGTACACTTCAGCAAATCGCACATACAAAAGAAAGCCTAATGACAAGGCCTTCAATTAAGTTGGTTGCATTATGTCCGAGTCGATTTAATACTAGTGGCGCCATCTCCTAAAAATCCTTTAAAACTTTTATATACAGGTAATACCAAGAAAAAGCATGGAAAACAGGAGGGAGGGGGTGGAAGCAAATAAAACATTGTTTCTTTTACATTTTTCGGCTTTTGAAAATGAATATATTTTTGTTGTTTGTATAATGGGTTTTCTTGTTGTTGCGGTTTTTTGCAATAAATTACAACTACAGATTAGAAAATAATAATAATCATAATAATATTTAACAGTAATTGAGGCGTCCAGTTCTGGTTGTTGTTGAACGAACGCAAAAAAAAGAGAGAAACTTAACAAAAGAAAACAGAACAAGTCATTTTAAAAAAAAAAGTGATAGAACCATTTTTTGATTTTTAAATATTTAATTATGCAATATTATTCTTTTTTTTTTGGTTGTCTATCATAACAAAATACACTTATTAGGGGGTTCCATGAACGCCCCTAATATTATCAACTTGCTCTCGTTTGTTTTAATTTTTACATAATATTATTGACTAAATTGTAGATCAACGAATGTCTGGTTTATCCGTCTCTTTCACACCAACAACAACAACAGTTACAGCAACAGCAACAATTGTGTCCACATTTCGCAACCACGGAGGGTGGGGGGGATTCAACAATAACAACAACACAAAGGTGTAACACGAGAGTGTGTAGGGGATTGGTCAGGAGGGGGAGGCGGTGATGCGGTAAGCGTATTGCTGCGGGTGTCAGAGAGAGAGCGAATCGCTTCTGCTAATTGGACTTGGTCAGCTGCTGCTCAGTGCGATGGGCGGCCACTTCGGCCAGTATGAGTAGATCTGAGGTAGAGGAGGTCACATCGTAGGCCATGCACGATGTCGATGAGGATGCCGAGGCGGACGAGGCCGTGGACAATGGCGACGAGGACATCGACGATGATTGCGATGTGTTGTCCGCCGTCTGGGGCGTACGACCCACCACCACCTCCGCGGGATTGAAGTAATAGCAACCATTGATGGTCAATGGCAATATGGAGGCCACCTCCTGCTCAATGGCACTGACATCGCGACGTGTGATGCTCTCTTTGCGTGCCTTGCGCTTTTGGCTGCCCACTGCAGCCGGTGAATCCTTCTTGATGGCTCCCACGGCGGCTCCGGCTCCGGTTTCAGGCACATCTCCACCTCCGCCGTTGCTACCGCTATTGGAGTTGCGCTGCTTCTTGTTGCTGGTGAATTTCTTCTTCTTTTTGGTGCTGCGCTTGCGCTGCAAATACGCATCCAAACTGAGAGCCTGCAGCTCTTTGATCTTCTCCTCCAGATCGAAGCCGTTGCCATTGCTACTGGACTCCGAGATGCTGCGCAAGTGCTTGTGCGCGGAGGAGGAGGTGGCGTTTACCTCCAGGTTGTCCCGCTCGGTTGGCGATATGAGACCAGCATCCATTGCTCCTCCCAATGCTCTCTTGCTTTTCTTGGTCATGGCTGTGATTTGTCCTGAGTTCATCAGCTCTTGATAGATTTTGCCCTTGCAGGAACGTGTTGATTTCATCTTCTTCAGTGGCCCGCCAGCTTCCTCTTCGCTGGAATTGCTTGTACTGTCCTGGGGCAAAGCTCGCTTGCCACTGTTCCCATTGTTGTTGTTGTTGTTGGGCATATGAGCACTGAGAAACTGGCTGGTCTCACTCAGCGCCTGCTGCAGGGCATCCTCCTTGTTCTCCTGAGCCTGAAGCAGTGAGCTCAGCTCACCCATTTGTGTCTCATCCGCCAGCTTAAAGTAATTGCGCCGCAACATGGTGGCTGATAAGACGGCTGGCACTGTCAATTGCTCTGAGCTCCACTGCAAGTGAGTCTCATCGGCGGTCAGGTGGCTGCCACTTAGAGGAGCTGTTGTGGCAGCATTGCTGGGACGTGTGGCCAGCGTACGCAAAGGCGGAGCCGGCAGTTTGTACCATTTGAAATTGGGATTGGCATTGAAGAAGGCATCTTTGTTCTGGAAGGAGAAGTACGGATATGAATGATGTGGTGTGATTTGGGTTTCTGGCCATGGTGTTTTACCTGCTGTGCCAGATCGGTGAAGCAATGTTTCTCCTGTTCATCGAGTGCAGCCCACCAGTCGCCGAGTATCTTGGTAATAGCTCTGCAAGGGAAGAGAGGAGAATTTTTATTTGTGTTTTTTTTTCACTCTGTCCCAGGGAATCAATTAACAAGCAAAGCCGGAAACGGAAAGTGCTAACGGCAGGGCTTTTGTAATGCAGGATTGCAATACTTTACGTCCCCACAAAACCCAACTACTACTGTCCAATTACATTCGAGTAAATATTTATTGTTGACAGTTGGAGCGGTGCCTCATAGACTCTGCAAACAGGCGTTTCACAGACCGCCTCACCCATTTGGAGGTGGTATTCCCCTAGCACTCTTCTTGACAGTTGACAGTTTAAACCCATGATCCATGCTTTCGTATTATTTTGCCGATATACCGAAGGAAGTGCCTTTGAACCAATTAGCTAGAACCTAATCATCCTAAATTGATCAAGGAATATAATTCTGATGAAAGTTGCCATAGCATGAACATCGGAGGTTGTATTAGTTGAAAGAGATTATCCTTTGACTTTGCCTAATGAAAGTGAGAGTGGCGAAATTAATTTTTATGTCGTTCTCAGTACAATGCTTAACTACAGGGTGGTCCATCTACTGTTTGGAATTTGAACTATTCATAATTTGACTTTAAAAAGTCAAATGTCCTTCGGAAAGCGACTAATATTTAGTAAAAACTTTGATATTTACGAAATGGGTCGCTATTTGCTTGAAAAGCATATTGTCAAAGTGGTAAGTCCTC
The DNA here is from genome assembly GCA_018904235.1 of Lordiphosa stackelbergi. Lineage (NCBI taxonomy): Eukaryota > Metazoa > Arthropoda > Insecta > Diptera > Drosophilidae > Lordiphosa > Lordiphosa stackelbergi. The sequence goes on from JAEIFU010000558.1 coordinate 107,384, forward strand.
GACTCAAACTGTGCGAAATTTGAAAAAAGCATTTAACAAAAAAAAATGTTCCGAAAATTCAATCTGTGGATCGATTTGTGAAGCGAGTTTGTGAAACTCGAATGTTGGTGGATAAACCAACCCGTGTACGTACTCGTCTGGTGCGCTTGACCGAAAACATTGATACGGTTGCTGAAAATGTGCGTGAACAACCATCGACGTCAACTCGCCATCGATCTCAACAATTGGACATTTCGCGCACTTCTTTGATGCAAATTTTGCATAAAGACCTTGCCATGAAGCCATAAAAAGTTCAATTGGTGCAGCAGCTAAAGCTAATTGACCATCCGAATCGTCTATAGTTCGCAAATTGGTCGGAAGATCGTTTGGCCGAAGAAGATGAATTTTACCCAAAAATCATCTTTTCGGATAAAGCACATTTCCACCTCGCTGATTATGTTAATAATCAAAATCCGCATATTGTAGTCGAGAAGCCAATGCACCCACCACGTGTCACTGTATGGTGCGGATTTTGGTCTTGAGGTATCATTGGCCTATTTTTCTTTGAAAATGAAGAAGGAGCCACCGTGATCGTAAATGGCAGGGATGCAAACCGGTTCTGAACCGAACCGCTTTTTGCGCTCGTAAACCGAACCGGTGTGTTTTTAAAAATGCTGAACCAAGCCAAAAACCGATAAATAAAATGGTTCGGTTCACTTCAGCTAGGTATTGAGTTATTGGCGAATACGCTCAGCAAAATTCAATTAAAGGCAGTTCCGTTTAGTCACCTTAAAATGTATTGGTACCAGAAGGCATCTTCCAATCCTATTCTCCCTTTTACATTGGTCTCTCTAGTTCTATTTTTAGCTTAAAGAGAGCATTAACAGTTAGTTTAGGCTAAAGCTTGCCCATTATTCAAGGTTTGTGAACGTTTTGAAGCGAAATTCTATTATAGGCATTGTGTTTCAAGTCCTCAAGGAAGAAGGTGCAAAAATTTTTCTTAATTTGATAGTTTGATAATGTATACGTGTTTAATTTAAACAGATGCAAATTATATCCTATTGATTGCCATTAAATTGCCCATCTGCGGTTAATATAAACATCGTCAAATTATATTTTTCTTTTTAATTCCATTAAATTGAAAAGATCTCCATCTGCAGTGGATAATGTAATCAATTTAAAAGCAGAAATATAATACAAATCGATCAAATTATAATAATCAAAACATTTCTTCTCGTGTAAAATCCGCCATAATTCGGTCTGGCTTACAAAAAAATGCAACTGCATCGCAATTACCCGTTACTAAGCGCCGTGTACATTTATCTGGAAGTAATCGGCTAATTTGGAAGAAAATGAAGTCTTAACCAGCTTTAAAGGAATCGCATAAAGTTGCAAGATTGGAGTTTGCCGAAAAACACATGCCATGGACCGATCAATAGAAAAAGGTAATATTTTCAGACGAGAAAAAATTCAACCTTGACGGTCTAGATGGTTTTAATTATCCTTTTCTACTAAGCGGAACTTTGGAGGAGGTTCGTTAATGATACGGGCTGGTTTTAGTCACTATGGAAGGACCCCCATATGTAAAGTGAATGGGCGTATGAACTCGGAAAAGTATATAACCATGTTGGATGAAGAATTAATAAACTTTTTGGATCAGCTTCCTACTTCAGACACCATTTTTCAGCAGGATAACGCTGCCATACATGTATCACGACTCAGCGTTAATTGGTTTCAGGAGAAGCAGATCGATGTTATGAAGTGGCCAGCACGTTCCCCAGATCTAAATCCTATAGCGAACATGTGGGGTAACTTGGCACGACGTGTATATGCTAGTCATCGCAAATTCGAGTTGGTGGAAGAGCTCAGAATTGCTGTAGTCAATCAATGGGCCAAAATTCCAACTTCAGAGTTTCAAAAGGTCATAGACTTAATGCCAAAACGAATTCTTGAAGTGATTTCAAAATCTGGATGCTGGACTCACTATTAATCATAATTTTCTTCGACAATAATATGTATATTATTTTTTTTGTCATATAATTGAAATACATGCCTTTAATTGAATTTCGCTGTATAAAAATGAATTTTTTGAAAACAATTTGTTTGTTAATCTAACACCTGTTGATTTGTAGTATTAAGACATTTGTTGAACTAATATCGTTATTCACTTTATTATTTAATAAAAATTTGATTCATTTCTCATCTAATTTCCCATAAAACATAAAATATCGATGTGCCTTTAATTGAATTTCGCTGAGTTTATATACGTTCCGAAACAATTACCACCAGCCGTGGTGGTCATTTGACCGAAATTATTTTTCATAAATAAATGACTTGAACCAAAGCTTTCCAATAAATGTTTAACCTTTGAAAAATATCGAGCCGTTTTTTGCAATTTAATTTAATTTCATGTTCTTTGATATTAGCAAGAAAAATATTCGACCCAACATATTTTCCATCGGGAGGGTCGAATGAGTATACAAGAAATGATATCAAATTAGTCAGTTTTTGTAAGCAGAAACATTTTACAAGTCAGATGCCGCACGATTCGATCGAAAACTGAACAGCCCTTTATACGTTTACCCTCAATTCCATCATAGATGGCCATCGAGTCGGTCGCTCTATTGCTATCAAACAGTGACCTTTTGGTTGTTCTTGGAGATGTCAACTTGCCGGAAGTAATGTGGTCCACGAATGATGAATCTAACGCACTTTTTCCATCGAAATCCCATTATTTTATTGATTGTCTTTATGAGTTGTCGTTGTCACAAGTCAATCCTATGCGAAACTCGATAAACAGAGCTCTTGATTTAATCTTTTTGTTGGATCCTCCCGGCAATGTTGCATCTAGAATTGACCCTTTGGTGTTTCCTGAGGGCCCCTACATCCTACAGTTGAACTTACTATCGATTTGCCTTCTTGTGTGTGCTCTGCCTCTGGAAATTCGACGGCTAAAACACGCTGTTTTCAAAAAGCAGAGTTTTTTAAAAATTCAGTGATTTAATTTTTGAAACCGATTGGTTTCAATTGTACAATTGTACAGATATTGATGTCGCCATAAAACTTTTTTATGAAACCTTGTATTCGCTCTTTGATGTTTGTGTTCCACTTGAGCTCCCTCGCTGTCCTGATAGGCAGCCTTGGTTCACAAGAGAACTAATTAATTTAAAAAACAAGAAGTCAAGGTATTTCAAAAAGTATAAGATTTCGAAAAAAAACATCTGATTTCTCTCGATTTAATGTGCTTAATGCACAATGTTATCAAGACTATCTTAACCGTTGCAGGCTGCAATTCTCGTAAAATTCTAAGCAGCTTTTTTCGTTTGTTAACTCTAAACGCAAATCTTCCACTATCTCCTCATCTGTGCGTTATGGTAATATGAAAGCGAACACCGATCATGGCATAGCCGATCTGTTTGCGGAGTTTTTTACGTCAACCTACTCGTCCACTAGCTTTCCTGCGAATCAACCATACCCCTATAGGCTGAATAAGTCTAATTGTATTTTTAGCCCTGTGATAACTGAAAGCTCTCTAATTTGTGATCTTAACTCTGTAAAACCTGTCTATGCACCGGGACCCGACGGAGTACCTGGTTGTGTACTTAGGTTTTGCGCTGATGCACTTTGTAAGCCTATTCATAAATTATTTGAATTGTCTCTGGAATCATCCACTTTCCCTAGGTTATGGAAGGAATCTTTTATCATTCCTCTCTATTAAAAATGTAATAAGTCTGATGTTGAGAATTATAGAGGTATTTCAAAGTTGTCTGCAATTTCGAAAACTTTTGAGAGAATTATGACATCTTAATTGCAGCATTTATGCAGTTCCATTATTTCACCCTATCAACACAGCTTTGTGAAGCGTCGATCCACTACAACTATCTTATTAGAGCTTATATCATTAGTAATCAAAGGATTCTTATGAAATATGCAAACCGACGTGATTTATTCTGATTTTAGTTAGGCTTTTGATTCTGTCAATCACTCCTTGCTGCTTTACAAACTGAGTTCAATTGGTTTGCCAACCAACCTTCTTATTTGGATCTCTGATTACACAAGTTTACAAAAAAAGGCCAACTTTTGCAACAGAGAAATTAGCAACCGTTCCTTGTGTATTTTTGGCCGCTGAACTCAAATAAATTGTCCGTTTTCTCCTAGCACGTCAGGTTTACGAGATATTCGCATAAACGTGTGTTTCGAGAGGTTTCTTTACATTTGTAGTTCCTGTGGCCACATTAAGTGTCATATTCCAACAAAATTTGTTTTAATGTGTGCTGAATTGAATAACGTTACAGAAAAACCAAGCACAAAGTTTTGTTTTTGCTGATAAGGTACCAATTTTTGGATTTAAAAATGGAAAATGTGGTTATTTTTTGATAAAATCGATTTTTTCCCAAGTTTAAATAATTCTGAAAAATTTTCTGCTTATATTAAAAATCTTGGAAAAAAATAGTTGGTAGTGCTTTGTATCTTCTTATTTTACATATATTTCAGTTTTCCGATATCATCGCGCCTTTAAAAGTTATAGCCCAATATATGCTTACATTTAAAACATTTTTAGCCTTTTAAATTGTAGGAAAGAGTTTTGTATCTGGCGTTGTTTCTTTTAGTTTTCCCCCATCGAGCTGGCTTAATATGTTGTTTTATTTTTTGTCCACCCAAAACGATCGCTTGCTCTGAAAATTCATATTCATGGATATTTATGTGCTTGAAACTTATTTTTTACAAACAATTGGCTAAAAGTTTATGAACTGTTTGCTAAAGCACAATGTTACCAGATATTAAGAAAACAAGATCTGGTAGCATCTGCCAACTTAAATTGGCAACGCCACAGCATTTGTAATTGACGTCGAATTCATAGTCAACTTTCCTGTGTAATTCGAATTCATGAAATGGTGTTTATGCACGCACTTTTGGAGCCATTTCATGAAATGATTTTGCAAAATGAGCATAGCATAAACGTAGTAATAGATTGATTAATGGTGAAATCGACTCATCTGAGTTGGTTGGTCAAATTAACCTCAACGTTCCTATTAGACCGACTCGCACTTTTATACCCCTATCACTGAACCGTTGCACCAATTACTATGCTTTGCATGAAGCGTTTCGTGTTCTTTGTGCTGATTACAATAAACTCTACAGTGTAATCAACTCGGAAGCTTCTCTTCCTGATTTAAAAACAACTATTTTAACCTATTAAACCCGTAGTTGACATTACTTTATGTTTTTCCTCCGCGATTACGTGTCGCACGTTAGTGTTTCCGCCTCTCGGTCGGTTCGGTTACTTTTTTGCTTCTATTTTGTCTAGGGTTCGCGCGTAACAAGCCGTGGCTTGGTGTCGCATAGGCCACTTGAACGTACTGCGCATTGTACGTCAACGTCCATATAAAAAAAATACACGACTAAATTCCCACATCCTATTTTGGTATAAATAATATAAAATGCGTTTCCTTTGTTAAACTTGTAATAATACATATAACACAGGCCAACAAAATGACCAACTTTGTGAAGGTGCAGCCCTGTTCATTTAAAAATATAATAAGTTTATGCTCTCTGATTCCAAAACTGGTTTCGGTTTAACTCCATCAGCTCTTGTGATGGATGATTTATTTTGATAAAAATGCTATAAATCGAAAAATGTGTCTTTAGAGGCCAATTTAGACACTTTCCGCTGTACTTATATAGCGCCTTTGATTTTTTAAAAATGCATTGATATGTTCTTTATCGCAAATAGCTCATAAACTCACATATTTATGCCTAGTGTGGCCTCCATAAATCCTAGAGTGCCAAAAATTCATCTTTTTGGTTTTTCCGCCATATCTTGGAAACAAGAGCTGATAGGACAAAACCAATGATACAGTTTTCTTCAGTACAATCTATATTAACATAATCACATAAAAATAGACCTGCACCAAAAACACTATTGGGCTGTGTAATCAACATTTCAGAACGCAGTTTTTAATATTCGTAAATGAACACCTAAAATACCTCAATATGCCTGCTTATGGTAAAGATGTGTCTATTCTTTGACCATGTCGAAATATATATAAATCAATTTTACAATAAAATATCAATATCGTATTGATACTTTTTCAATATCGATATAGATTATTTTTAAAAATCCGACAACAAAATTTTAAGCCCATATAAAATTCGGTGAAATAAAATCCACCCACAAGCTCGGAAAATAAGGGTGACTTTAGTTTTGGAACTGTGGGCCAAATAAATGACAAATTTTGATTATAATTTGCGCAAAATCCGCTCCCAAGGTCAGAAAATTAAGGTGAAATGACACGAATCGACGACAAAGGTACAAATGTGGAATCAAGGTCAAACTTTTAAATTTCGTTTTTCAAGTTTTTTTCCGGAAATAAAGATAAGAAATCAATGCCTTACCGATTCTCCAGCGATTTGTAGCGCTCTTTGACAATGGCACGATGTCGCTTGCAGAATATGAGAAATGCATTCATGGGCCTGCGAGCATGATGCTCCGGCCTGATATTATCCGTCTCCGTCTCGTTCGCGATGGCTACCGAGTCCATTTGATGATGGTGCTGCTGCTGTTGCTGCACCAGGCTGGCCTGAGCACGCTTGTATTCTTGTTGCGGCACTGTAACCACATCCACATGTTCCTCCGTATCCTCCACTTGGATGCGAGTGACCTTTAGCTGATCGAATTCCTGCTGCTGCTGCTGGTGCTGTTGACTCTCCTCGTCCATTTCTTCTTCTTCCTCATCTTCATCATCGTCATCATCCACGTCGTCGTCATCACCGCTGCTATAATTCTGCAGCTTGGCATAATTGTGCACATCCTCGATGAGACGAAAGGCACTTTCTTGGTCCTCAGTACGTTGCGTTTGCTGCTGCTGTGGCATTGTTGTTGTTGTGGATGTCACTTCATCAATAAAGGCACTTTTGGCTATTGCTGTTGGCTTTCGATCTTTGGTGTGTGCTGCCGAGGTAATCCACTTTAAGTCTTGCCCTGCTACTAATCCTCCACCTGTTGCTTCTCTCAGAGTTGGCATTATTTTGAGCATTCCATTGTTGTTGTTGTTGTTGTAGTTGTGCTCTGATTTAAGGCCGCCATTGTTGTTGTTGTTGTTGTAATAGTGCAATGTTACCGTTGCTGCCGCTGTTGCCTGCTGGCCACCAACACTTAAACCGTTAATCATGTTTCTCTCATGGATTTTATTAAAACATATTAAGCTGCAAAGACAAAAAACAATGTTAAAAAAACTTATTAATTTCACAAAATTGTTTAACAGCGCTGCCAATTTAACTAAAAATGAATTCATGAGTTGGGCAACGCTGATATTTTTCTTTTTTTTTTTTTTTTGCAAAAACAACTGTTGAGAGTTGTTTACAAAATAAAAAGCAGTGACAAGTGTGTGTGTACAAGAGAGAGAGAGAGAGCGAGAGTGATATTCGCACACACATATCAGCTGAGTGTGTTTGTGACGCGGTGGCAACACCCACCAGCCCCCTTCACTTGTTATTATGAAATTTCTTGTTGTTGTCGAAGCAGAAGAAACAACAATTAATATAAAACAACGCTCGCTCTCTCTCCCACTGTCATTCAATGCGAATTTATAAAAATATGCATATGTACATGCATACAGTACGTCAAATATATAAGATAAATACAGCTACGCAAAATTAATTGTATGCAATTTTTAATTGTTGTTACTTTGTAAGGTTTCAGGTGCCTTTTACCTGCTGTTAATTAACAAATAAAAACTAAAGTTTACTGCTTGTCACCCACTTTCTTCTTAAGATTGCACAATTTAACAAAACACAAAACTACAAATAAACAACACTCTGACTACGTGTACAGCTGAGCGTTGATCTGTGTTTATGCATGCGAGTGTGTGTGTGTGTTTGCTTGTTTTTCTTTTGCAATTGCTTTGAACTTGGATTGTGGCTCGACGTTGTTGTTGTTGTTGTTTGTTGGTCGACGCACAAAGCTTTAATACAGCTTGGATGTCAATTTTAGGTAGCGGCGACAAAGTTGTTGTGTGTGTTTGTGGGGGGAGAGGGGAAGATCCATTTGACAGAGTTGCCACCACACAAAAACTGCACTCACAGCTGTCAGCTGTTGGTTACCGTTGTATACACACACACGTCTAAAACACACGGAACAAGCCACTTGAAGGGGTGGGGGTCACAGGGCGGCATCGCCATAACCTTCAAAAAACAACAACAACAACAAGTTCCCCTACTTTGTAGGTTAGGTTTTCTACTGCGTTTTGTATGCAGTTATATTTTCATTATTTTTTTAAATTAAAAGTTCAACAACACAAAGGTATGAACAAAAAAGCACAATCGCTTTGACAAGAACACGCACACACACAAACGCATAGAGGAGACACTGGGGGGAACAGCTGATGACGTTTGGTATTTTCTGCGGGGGAATCATTTTTTGTTTCGTTTTTTTGTTTAATGAAAATTGAGACACCTACCCGACTTATTAATTAAGCGCAGTTTAAAATTGATGAAATTAATTGATTTACTTGAAATAACAAGGAATCGCTGTTCCGTTCTATGTGTGCTGCTCTTGTTTTAATTTAATTTCAATGTTGATGATGTCAAATAGAATGATATCGAAACTGACATGCGGCAAGAGCAACGGCAACCGACAAGCAACGACCGTTGATGAAACACATGGGAATATATAAAAAAAATTTTTAAAATTAATTTTATATTTTTTATTATTTTTTTTTTTTTTTTTTTTTTATTTATTTTTTTTTATTCTTTCTGCTGGTTTTAAATCTCTCGTGTTTTGTCGGGAGATTTAGCTAAATTCACCAACCAATCAATTTTAACATGCAAAATTAGTTTTGGAAATGTGAACATCATTATTTTTTTTCTAGATAGGTTGTAAATGAATTAATTATTTAATTAGTTTAAACATTGAAATTTGCGTTTCAATAATTGCTACTAGTTTTTTACAAAAATAAAAAAAAATAAATGACCCATTCGAAATATTTTTTTAGCATAGCTTGGAATCGATAAAAATGATTTCGTGGTCGCCATATTCAGCTTGAGATATGAATTTTTTATTTTTCTGGCAGATCTTTCTACATTCAAAGCCATAGAGTCATCGAAAGTTTTATATTGTTAATAATCATGTAGAGCATGTTTTCAATTATTGAGAAGCTTGAATTAACGACCAAGAATATTTCAAAATTACTATTAAAAATTTAGATTTAAACGCATAGGAAAAATATAAAATAAATCCAAATAAATTATTTTTTATTTTTCTCTACTTAAGAGTTCGTACATGAAGAAAACTAGATATCGATTATCAAGATCTATGAACAAACACAGGGATCAGGAGCAATTTAGTGCAAAAATGTGGTATTTTCGTGATTATTTAAAAATAAATTTTCGTTTGCTTCGACTTTTGTTCCGTTCTGATTATTATTTTTGTTCTGACTTTTCGCTCACTTCATAAATTGACCAAAAAGAAGAAGAAAAACAAAAAAAATTCTTGGTGAAGTCACTAAATACTCAAATTCTGACTGTTAGCTCTGCTCAATTTGATATATCTAATGGTATGTGAGACAAAATGATTTTCCACCCCAATACCTTTGTTGTGTCTAATAAACGGATCTTTAAGCAGAAATAATAAAAATTTTTTTGATTTTCTATATTTCCTAAGTTTGAATTTGTATTTTCAAGCAAAAACCATTTTTTGAAATATTCTGATCGTTGAATCCAAACCACTCAACCGATTTGAAAACAAAGTTCTACGCGGGATTATTGCCAGCTTATAAAGCTTTGACTTATCTGTATGACTCTATCTAACAATTAGGAAGTGAGATATGGCTGAAAGTAAGAGAACCTACGTCAGAAAAATAAAAAACTCATATATCAAAACGGAGCCTATGGAAAAATTTTTTTGAAATCGATTTTTGAGATCAGCATTCCAAACCACACTAAAACAGAGTTTCAGTAGAGATGGGGTCTTTTGACTGTAACCAGTGTTATTAGAAACAACTAAAGTCTTTCATGTTAATCTAAACCAGTGGTGCACAAACACACACTATCAAGCTTTGCGATGGTGTGTGTAGCAGCGAAACACGAAGTAAACATCATTATGTCAAACATGGCTAAGCAAAGAAATAAATATGTGTGTGTGTTATTTATAGAACACACGTATTCTCTCTTTCTATGTGTGTGTCGGCAGCGACGCTGGCAGTATTTTCAGTTCCTATCCCGCGGGACAGGCCGTGGCGTTTTGTGCACCACTGGTTCAAAACTAACCACATCAGTGGCGCCGTTTAGCGATTGTGGCTCCATCTGGAGGCAGCTAAAGCCACTAAGGGCTGAGAGTTATACTTTATAAGTGTTTGACGCCAAAAAATATTTAAATTTTTAGTTTTATTTTATGAAGAATCGTAGAACTTTTTAGGGCAGGCGGGTCATTAAGTTAGTGGATATTGTCCACAACTTTTTCTAAAAACAAGACACGCACAACACAACAAAGGAGGCTGGTTGACAGTATAACGCTATTTCATGAATACCAATTCAATCATCAGCTGTCTGCGCTCAACTTTAGTGTGTTGGCAGAGCTGCCTTCATGACAGAATTGCTATGAATGCTTGGGAATCCCAAAGGCAAGCTCATAGAAACTGACACTGCAGCAAACGCCAAAAACACTAAGGCCTTGATGTGCTATGCATCCCGTTTTAATCGGCCCTTCTTGTTGTTAGTGGGGAAATCTTCTCCGCAGCCACAGCCAGGCGCCAATTGTTTGAATTGCCCAAAGCAAAATCAAACGTGGGGTTTTTGCTGTTTTTTAAATGAAACTATTTTATGTTTAGTTTCTAACAACTGCGTCGTGCCCACGCATTTTATCACAAAGTGATTGTTTTAGTGACCTTTGATTGAAAATCGTAGAACTTTTAGGCAGGTTTCAGGGTCATTAAGTTATGGATATTGTCCACAACTTTTCTAAAACAAGACACGCACAACACAACAAAGGAGGCTGGTTGACAGTATAACGCTATTTCATGAATAACAATTCAATCATCAGCTGTTCAGGTTTGTCCAGTATGTTGGCAGAGGCTGCTCTACATGACAGAATTGCTATGAATGCTTGGGAATCCCAAAGGCAAGCTCATAGAAAACCGGACATCAGCAGCAAACGCCAAAAACACTAAGGCCTTTGATGTGTTATGTAATCCGTTTTAATCGGCCCTCTGTTGTTAGTGGGGAAAATTCTTTCTCCGCAGCCAACACAGGCGCCAATTGTTTGAATTGCCCAAAGCAAATCAAACGGGGTTTTTGTTGTTTTTTAAATGAAACTATTTTATGTTTAGTTTCTAACAACTGCGTCGTGCCTAATGCATTTATCAAAGTGATTGTTTTAGTGACCTTTGATTGAAAAATCGTAGAACTTTTTAGGCAGGTTTGGGTCATTAAGTTATGGATATTGTCCACAACTTTTCTAAAAACAAGATGCACAACACAACAAAGGAGGTTGGCTGACAGTATAACGCTATTTCATGAATACCAATTCAATCTTCAGCTGTCTGGGACTCGTCCTTAGTGTGTTGGCAGAGGTTACCTCCATGACAGAATTACTAGGACTGCTTGGGAATCCCAAAGGCAAGCTCATAGCAAAAACCGATATCAGCAGCCAACGCCAAAAACACTAAATGCTTCTGATGTTATGCATCCGTTTTAATCGGCCCTTCTGTTGTTAGTGGGGGGAAATTCTTC